>SNVD02009231.1:0-35804 GCA_013180625.2 Boswellia sacra | reverse complement strand
ATAATGGGTATAGAGAGGAATTTTCTAGGTACAAATAGTGCCACCCTTTCTTTTCTTTTCTTTTTTTTTTGGGAAATATGATGTCAGAACCTACAAATTTAATATTACAAGAACTTTTAACATAGTTTGTATACAAAATTTATAAGCTTAGTGCAAATTTTTGACAATTGCCTGTAATTCTCATTTATTTTGTTATAATTATAATCTTATCATTCTAGCAATATACTATTGATGAGCTTAGGTGATAAGTTATGGGTAGATCGAATAACATATCTATGATTATTATTTAGTAAGAGCATATTCGTTTGAGCTTCTCTACGCATTAAAAAGAGCTTTCTAAATATTAAATCTTCTAATTTTATTTTATGTCACTACAAGAATTTTTTTCATATTTGTCACTTTGAAATTTTTTTTTAATTGACAGTTTTTTTAAAAAGTGAGAAATATAAAACTGGTCTGAAAGTCAAACCTGCTTATTCATTTTATTTGTCATTTTTTATCTTTATTCGATTATATATTTCTCACATTTTTTTTAAAAGTGTGGCCAGTATATAAATATCTAATCTTTTCTTTTTCCCTCTCAAATTTTCCTCTAACTTTTCATCTTCTCTTTCAAATATGTGAATACAATATTTTAAATTTCAATAAAATGAAGAAGTAAAAAAATCAAAATAATAATTAAATATTATAATTTTAATAAAAAATAAAAAATAAAAAATAATATTTAAAAACTTGGAATAAAAGACAATATTATTGTCAATATGAAAATAATAAATTTGAAATATTGGATTATAAAAAGGTAAAATTTTAAACATGAAAATTGCATGAAATAAATAAAATTATTTTATAATTTCAAAGTGATGAAAATCACATTAGTTAAAATTTCTTATAATAATTAAGGAATTAAAAATCTCAAATAAAATTTTATTTTTAAATAACATAACATTTGTATTTAGGTAAAAACTGTTGTAATATATTTTAAAAATTAAATTGAAACAATTAGTGCTCCAAAAATTATGAATATAATGGTGTAAATAAGAAAAATTATGAAATATAGGGACTTACCGTAATTTTTAGAGATGATTTTGATAAGTTTTAATTGGTGTAGATTTCCTAAAATTTGACAATTGTATATAAAGAAAATGAAGCTCACCTTCACAACCGTAAAGGTGTCCCTAATTCCTAAACCTCCTCCACTCCATTGCCGCCCCTCGCAGGCCTCCTCCACTCTACCATCGCTGGCTCTCACTTCTGCTCCACCACTTTTCATTATGGCCACCTCCAGCTCTACCCTCTTTACTTATGGCTCTCCTCCAAGTCCTGGACGTTGTCCTTTGTTGTAGCTCCCCTCGACGACTCCACCTTTTTCCGTCCCGACTCGGCTCCATGTCCTCACTCAAGTTGTTAGCTTAAGGTAAATCTTCAACCTGGAAATAATGGTACACGTCTAATTAAGGGTTTATGCTTTCCATTTACTGAATTTGTTTGCTCAATTTGAATGAATAGTCACTGACCTGTTTTTGTAAGGGTCTATGCTTTATATTTACTTAATTTATTTGGTTAATTTGACCAAATCGTCACTCACTTGTGTTTGCAAAGGTTCCTGCTTCACATTTACTTCATTTGAATAAATCGTCACTTGTGCTTGCTTAATTTGTTGTGTTTGTCTTATAAATTCAATAATAATAATAATTTATTCGGGTGTATGTTATTATTATATTATATTAATTGGAGACTTTTTGGGATACATAATAATAAGTTGAAAGTCATAATAGCAAGGAGTGTAGTGGCAATAGATAATGGGTTATATCTTCACAGTTCAACAGTTTGAATGCTAAGCAATTGACTCATTATTATTAAATCCAAAACCCAATTTTACTTTTATTTCTCAAAAGACTTTTCATATCAAAAAGATCATATTCATCCCCACTTATTCAGGATCAAATATTTCCCCTTTATTTCCAACCAAAGCAACATATATATCTTTAGCAAACTTCAATATTCAAATTCGAATAATATTATATAATTCAACAATTGATCAAACCCCGATTTTTATTTTATTTTTTAACAATTTCCTATAAGTTAAAGATATGTATATTTATTAATACACTATAGCTAACAGCAATGTCACACATGATTCTTATCTATCACTATGTAAACCACACAAACACACACACACACATATATATAAATATGCGCATCTGTATATAGCTATAGCTATAGCTTGCCTGCCGGCCTTGTATTGTTTGATAGCAAGAGTAGAGAAAACAACAAGTGGGAGAATTCAATTAATTATGGCTTTGCATTCTCTTTAAATATTCTTCTTCTCCTTCTTCTAAGTTTAAGGTTAGCTGAAGTGGGTGCCGGAGCTGGCCACGGTTATGAGGTGAGTGAAGATGTTTTGGCTGAACAAGAAGCAGACAGGGTGATTAGACTTCCAGGGCAACCTCCGGTGAAGTTCAAGCAATATGCAGGTTATGTTACAGTGAACAAAACTCATGGAAGAGGATTGTTTTATTGGTTTTTCGAGGCCACTAGTAAGCCTGAACACAAACCTATGCTCTTATGGCTCAATGGAGGTAACTTTCTTTAACTATTCTACTCATAAAAATTATGTTTTCTTTTTATGCGTGGTTTATATTCGGATTATTCTTTTTTTTATTTTTAGTTAACTAATTATGCACAGATATATAAAAAATAACTGAATATATTATATATTTATTACTAACAGACTTCTATATTTGTATGTCTTTAACTGTTTTTTGTTGATATTAAAATTATCTTTACGTAATCCAACAAAAAGAAGGAGATAATAAATATATTAATTAAGGATATATAGACTGGGCAAGTTTCTTTAGAATTAAAATAATCAAAATGTACTATATTGGATATTCTATATGTATGTAATCAAGTTTAGAAATATATATATATATATAATTAGGCTACCAGAAAGACCTTTCTTAATTAGTCCAAAATTACCAAAAAGAATTTTATATTTCAACATTAAACAAGACCCTCCTTACTTCTGAACAAATCCATTTTGCAACTTAATGAAGTAGTCAAAATCGAAACTTAGAAAAGAAATATTTGATGTTGGATTTTTATATGAAAATTGGCAATCCATATAAACTGAGTAGATCTAGTTATAATTACTCTTTTTGCCGCTCCCACCACTGATTTCCCTTTTCATGATAAGACTTGGCCTCTAGCTTTCATAACATTCTACTTCTCTTGATCTGTACTTCTAGCAACCATTATGCATATATGGTCCCAATTAAGTTGGCTGCTAGTTATGTGTCTTATGCCCACTTTGTCTTGAAAGTTGAATCTTTTCACAGAAAGATTTGAATGCTCTAAAGGCTTTTCCAACCCTTCATCGATGTACTCTTCTTCTTTCTTTCAGAGAATAAGAGATTCCGCTTTGGCTATATATATATACGATGACAAAATTAATTGTTGTTGTTATCATAACTTATATCTTGGAAAAGAATATTATGACACCCCACAAATCCCTATTATATATGTGAAGACAATCAATCAACTTATGTATATACGCATGCACCCACAATTCTACTCAATAGTATTTTTTTTAACGTTTATTCCGAAAACTAAAAATTAAAAAAAAATTAACAAGAGTTTCATAATTTGTAAACCCTCCAAAGTGTTAGAACACCCACTATCCTTTCTCCTTCATCTTTTTTATAAACCTACCTAAGAATTGAGAAGATTAAGTGCCAACACTTTACGTTGAAATATTAGGTTAAAAACAATGACCATGTTGTCAGTAAGTCGTGGTTTTAATTAGGTCTTTTTGGATTTGAATGACAATGAAAGTGGAGTTCTAGAAGAGGAAAACAAAGTAAAAGTTAAAAACAAATTAACAGTCGTTGAGTCAAGTTAGATATTATTTTGCATGTGACACAAATAATCAAGAATCAAAACTTAAAAACAAATTGGTTTTCTTTTTTTAAGGTTTTTTCCCATGAAATTAATGGATACTTTATAACTGCTTCTGCCAATGTTTTCCTCCCAACCCTTGTCACTTAATATTCATGAAGGTTTAGGTCTTTTTTTTTTTCTTTTTTAAGGCTAAAGCTATAGTGGGAACGGTGGGATGTGCACTTTACCACTTCTCCGTTTTTATTTATTTATTATTTTCTTTTGTATGGGTTATATACATTGTTACTTTGTTAGGTACTTAACCAGAAATGATTAGAGATTTTGGCTTTTTATTTTTTATTTTTTGGTCGTGATTTACTCCCTTCCCTACCCTAGCAGTCAAAGACAATACAGTCAGATCATGCCCTTGGCAATATTGCACTTGTCATTTGGCTTAATTTGAAGACCATTGACAATTAACGAGCAACAGTCTCCTCTGCATTGAGATGACTCTTTATATTTGGAAGGGCTTATTAAGAAGGACTGACTATAAAAGGTATGGACAATTACCTTAATGATATTTTATCTACAAAAATAACTCATGAAAATAAGTTGGTTAGTCCCACTTTCTAACTATTCCCTCAATTCTAAAAGCCTCTTTTTTTTTTTTTGAAACAGTCACAAAATTTAAGTTGATTAGGTTGCCATGGACAAAAACTATAGCCACATAGTTGAATTAAATTGCCTACTAAAGTTCCTTGCCCTGCAATTATCCAGTTTCTGGATTTGCGTAAGACATTTGCCACCTTATTCATTTTCAATTTATTTTATTGTTGAATTTGGTTCATAAATTTCAACGTTTTGTTTGTTAAATTTTGAAAATTTGCTTGATAACTTAGTTAATTAATGATGAACACTTAAATATTTATGCTTAATAAGAGCTTAATTCATTATATTGCATTAATAGTGTCATTAAATTCCTCAATTTAAGAATATTTGTAGTCCTTGTATCTTTTGAATTAACTTTCTCTTAATTTTGGTTTTGTTGTGGGTTCAGTAAAATGGGTATAACTTTCTATTTATAGATCAAAATAGTGCAAATATTGATGTTTTAGAAAGCTGATTAAATTATCTACAAGATTGTATTTCATAAACATCATCAAATTCGGGCTCTTAGTGGACCAAAAATGGGCTTGAAGTGAACCCATCTATAATTTCAGCTCAGCCTAACCATGTCTCAGTGTTTTGATCATATCTCTCGATATACGTATCCAAAATCGTATGAATCAAGATGTTCTAGAAAGCTGAGAGAAATATCTACAACTTTCATGAAGACATATGATCAAAATTCTCAATAATTTGGTGCCAAAATTGGTGGTCAAAGTCGGTGCACCTAATGATCCCAATTGTTAACAAAAATATTTGACAATTATTCGTATATAATTTTACAAGTTTGCCCCTAAATGTATCTATAAATAGAGGTGCTTTGTGACCCATTGGGGCATCTTGGCCTTGGCTGGGATATCTTGTTATTGTGTTTTTCTTTTGTATGTTTTAATGTTATTAATGAACTTTCTTTTTCTTACAATTTGTTTTCTTTTATAATGTTTTGCTAAATTCTCTTTTGCTAAGGTGAAAGGGTGAAACCCTTAATATGAAAATAATCATTTTCTAACTCTTAACATATGCTTATTAATCATAATCTTATGTTGTTTATTTTATATGATTTATATATTTTTTTAAATCAATCTTGACACCACTCGTAAAGTAGAGGTCTTGATCCATTGTAGACAATCCTTGGCACATCAAATGCTTGGATCATTTCTAGATATCGTATGATTATTCCTTACCGACACGAATCTAGTTAGGAACTTTGATTTTTTGTAGACATATGATGATCAGCACATTGGATGCTTGAACTCATTTACAAGAAGTGGTATAAATATTGATAACAAAACAAATACAATTCATATAACTAAAATGGGCTATTTATCCTTATTTGATATATCAAGGGTGGATCCCCTAACCTTATTTTTTATTATTATTATGTTAATTCCTCTTACTTTTGTACTTTAATTATTCTTATTCATTGCTTATGAAATTGTTCTTTCATTTGCTATAGTAGGTTTTACCTCCTATTTCCATTGATGGTTTTACCACCTTTCGTTAATAACACTTTGATTATTTATATCATATTTGCTTACCTTTTAATTTGTAGCGCTAAAATCCCCTTGCTCGTGGATTGACCCTGCTCTCACCGGATTTATTACTTCGACGCTCCTATACTTCAGAGATAATAATTTTTCAGATGTGTCAAGTTTTTGGCGCCGTTGCCAAGGAAGGTAAAATTTGGCATACAAAATTTTAAGTATTTCCTTTTCTCATTTTTTTATTTTCATTTTGGTTGCATGTGTTCATCTTTTCTTTCTTTTTACATTAGTTGGTAGAATTGTTAGGAGTCACTCATCTTCTTTAAAAGCATCCTTAAACCAAACTAAGAACACAAATGGACTGTATGAATCATGCATAGTGTTCCCTCATGATGCAATATATTTCAATCATGAACCGGATTTCATTCAATTCTTACTCCACTTTCATGGCCAAGATGTTGAAAACCCATATTTGCACTTGAGAGAATTTGAAGAGTTTTGCAATACCTATAGTGACCTAAATTGTAGCATAAACATCTTTAGATTAAAGCTTTTTCCTTTTTCTTTAAAAGATAAAGTTAAAACATGGCTACAAAATCTTAGGTCAGGATCCATTCGCTCATGGGATGAAATACAACAATAGTTTCTTAAAAAATTCTTTCCTTCCTATAGAACAAATTCTCGCAAAAGGCAAATCATCACTTTCACTCAAAAACAAGGAGAGACCTTTTACCAATGTTAGGATAGGTATAAAACATTGCTTAATATTTGTCATCACCGTAGTGTGGAAACATGGAGACTAGTTTTAATTTTCAATGAAGGTCTAACACATCAAGATAGGCAAATGGTACAATTAATGCATAATGGACAATTTGAAAATAAAGACCCTGATAAAGCCATAGATTATCTAGACTTACTAGCGAAAAATGTTCAAAATTGGAACAATGTTGGCACCTATGAGGTACCAAGAACATTTAATAGAGGCATTTACAATTTTACAGAGAATCATGATCTTCATGCTAAATTTACATCCATAGCTAGAAAAGTTGAGGACCTAGCAATGTGGTCTATGCAAGAAATTGTCTGTCATACTTGTAATACTAGTGATCATCCTACGGATGATTGCCCAATTATGCCTACCTTTGGGAAAAGTCTCCATGAGCAAACCAATGTTTTAAACACTTTCCAAGGGTCAAATCCTAATCCTTACTCACAAAATTTTGGATGAAAAAATCACTTGAATTTTGATTGGAGGAATAATAACAATGCACAATCTTACCAACCTCCATTTCAATAATATCAAAATTTTCAAAAATCTCATAATCATGCACTTTATGAGGATCTTGAAGAAACATTAGATTCATTCATTGCAAAGCAGGAGGCTTTTAATAGTCAAACTGCTCAGACTATGGCGAACTTGAACGATGCTCTTGAAAAACTTGCATTTGCACTTAGTCCTCATGAGGAAGGTGAGTTTCCATCTCAACTAGAGCCAAACCCCATCAATCCACATGTGAGTAATCAAAGTGGCGAACATCTAAACGAAGATTGGGTCAGTACTCTTCACGATCATAAGGTTGATAAAGAACATATTCTTAACCCTTATGAGAAAGATGATGAATCAATCTGAAAGGGTAAGGAAAAGGTTAATAAACCGACACCTAACAAAGAAGAGATAAAATCCTCACTTATGCCCTCATGTCATCATGCAAAGGAACTTAACCAAAATTTTGACATTAATGAATTTTTCAAGCATGATGAAAGTGAGGAAGCTAATAAGATTAAAACTAATGTGGAAGACTATATCTAAAATGAGAATTTTTGAAGTCCCTCAGAAATTGAGTTAACCAGTTCATTTGAACCAAGTGTGCAACTAAAGCCCATTGCTTCTAAAGAATTCTCATTACTTGATTTTGTACAGGAGAATGAGATTAAGAGTTGGGAGCCATATTTTGAATAAAGACAAGAAGAAACATCCACACTCAAGAATGCATGCCTCAAGGACAAACAAACTCAACCAGTGGTAATCTCTTCCTTTCTCACAAATAAAGGAAAAAGAGAGGTACCACCTCAATGACATATTTTTGATCGTGGTAAATTACTTTCGAAGAGATTCCTCTTTTTGCTTTTCTTTATCACGATCGATCAAATTTTATCAATTTGTGCCATATTTTCATTTTTATTTTTATGCTTCATTTTTGCTATCATTTCTAGTTTGTATTTATTTTATTTTATGTGCTTTATTTTAGTTGTGTGTTTGTATTTTATTTTCTGGTAAAGTGACAGATACGGTACTCCGTGACTTTTAAAGTCGGTTTTGCAATTCCCTAAAAACTATTTCTCACCTTGCATTCATTACTTGACAAGTTACAAGCAGTCAAGTATGAACCTAACCCAGTTATTACTCAAATTAATTGGTGAGGAGGACAAAACAAAAAGTGAAAATTGGATCTGAATCTCCATTTGTAATTTTTCTTGTCTTTTATTTTATTTGTAGCATTTTATTTTATGAGTCTTCTAGGTCGTCACTCTTGAATAACAGAAGTTTTAGGTAATGCCTCCTATTCTTTATCACTCTACATTTAAACATTGAGGACAATGTTTCGTTTGATTGGGGGGGGGAAGGATAGTAGACATAAGTGTGTCTTAAATTGTCTTTTTCTTAAAAAAAAAAGTGAGTTAGTAATTAGTTCAGAGTACGGTGTAAAGAGTTCAAATCCTCTTAAGACATATTCTAGGTCAAGAATAGCAGAGTAAAGAGGGCTAGTTTGAACTCTTGAAACACATGCTAACCAATTTGTCATTTTGTTTTGATTTTGCATTTTTGAAGACTCATTTTAACTAACTTGATATTATTTAGTTTTGATTTTTAAATTTTATAACGAGGATGTCTTATTTATTTCACTTTAAATTATTCAAATCTATAAACTCACAACCTTATCATTTAATAAACTGTATGTTTATGTACTCATTAAGAAAGTATTCATGAAACTTTCTTCACACACATACCTTGATGCATGATTGTGGGTGGCGTAATGAAATGTTGTAATATTTGAGTTCTTTTGTTTTGTTTAGGATAACAACAAAAGGAAGGGGAGAGTTAAAAAAAAGAAGAAAAAAAGTGAAAGTAAAAAAAAAAGAGCAATTGTGGATAAGTTTGGTCTTGTAGCCTCCTTAATTTGAGCAATTAAGCCCGAGGTGTGCCTTAACACCTAATACCCTAAGACCAACTGGTTTGGGAGCTATTGCCCCAAAGCTCGTTACATGAATTAAGGAGAAAGCTTAATGGCATTGAACATTGCACTATCCACAAATTTCTAAGCAAAAATAAAGCATCGGGAACTCGAGTCGTTAAGCTCGTAAGGGTGTCTTAACACCTAATGCCCTAAAGCCAACTAGTCTGGGAGTCATTAGCCTAAGACTTGCTACATGGGTTAAAGATGCATTCTTTCCAAAAAAAAAAAAGAGAGAGAAAAAAGAAAAAAATATACATATATACACGTATATATATATATATATATATATAATGATGAATGAATACCCCCTACCTAAGGTTGTTAGCCTTAACAAAATTAGAACCAATATGACTTCTTTCTAATAAGCCCACATGTGTTCACTAAGCACAAAAAGAAGATTTGTTAATATCTTGACTGAAGGGTATATGAGTCATTTAAAAAAAATCGGTTGAGAGTTTGTTTATTTAGATAAAATCAAGGAGAGTGCAATAATGACCATCTTGGATGTAAAATTATATAAATCACTTCTAAATAATAACGCTTTAATTGCTAGGGACTAGCAATAAGTTGGTTGGGGGGTGTGATAAACGCTTAAATATGTATGCTTAATGAGAGCTTAATAAATCATATTACATTAATAGTATCATTAAATTCCTCAACTTAAGCATATTTATAGTCTTTGCATCTTTTGAATTAACTTTATCATAATTTTAGTTTTGTTATAGGTTTGGTAAAATGGGCATAACTTTCTATTTATATATCAAAATAATGTAAACATTGATGTTTTGGGAAGCTGATTAAATTATTTACAAGATTGTATTTCACAAGCATCATCAAATCTGGGCTCTTAGTACACCAAACATGGGCTTGAAGTGAACCCATCTGCAGTTTCGGCCTAGCCTGACCATGCCTTAGTATTTTGACCATATCTCTTGATATAAGTGTCCAAATCATATGAATCAAACTGTTTTAGAAAGCTGAGAGAAATATCTACAACTTTGATGAAGACATGTCATTAAAATTCTTAACAATTGGTGCCGAAATCTGTGGTCAAAGTCGGTGCACCTAATGATCCCAATTGTCAATAAAATATTTGACAGTTGTTCCTTTGTAATTTGACAAGTTTGCTGCTGAATGTATCTATAAATAGAGGTGTCTTGTGACCCATTAGGGAATCTTGGCCTTGGCTGGGATCTCTTGTTATTGTGTTTTTCTTTCTTGTGTTTTAATGTTATTAATGAATTTTCTTTTTCTTGCAATTTGTTTTCTTTCTTTTATAATGTTTTGCTAAATTCTCTTTTGCTAAGGTGAAAGGGTGAAACCCTTGATATGAGAATAAAGATTTTCTAACCCTTGACATGTACTTAATAATCATAATCTTGTGTTGTTTATTTTATATGATTTATATTTTTTTCTTAATCAATCTTGACGCCACTGGTAAAGTGGAGGTTTTGATCCATTATAGACAATCCTTGGTACATCCAATGCTTGGATCATTTCTAGATGTCATATGGTTCTTCCTTACCTGCACGAATCTAGTTAGGAACCTTGATTTGTTGTAGAAATATGGTGATTGACACATTGGATGCTTGAACCCATTTACAAGAAGTATAAATATTGGTAACGAAACAAATACAATTTATGTAACTAAAATGGGCTACTTATCCATATTTGATATATCAATGGTGGATCCCATAACTTTAGCTTTCATTATTATTGTGTTAATTCCTCTTACTTTTGTACTTTAATTATTCTTATTTATTGCTTATAAAATTGTTCTTTCATTTGCTATGGTAGGTTAATTACCTCCTATTTTCATGGATAGTTTTACCATCTTTTCTTAATATCATCTTGATTATTCATATCATATTTGCTTACCTTTTAATTTGTAGTGCTGAAATCCCCTACCTCGTGGATCGACCCTGATCTCGCCAGGTTTTATTACTTCGACAGTTCTATCCTTGGGAGATAATCCTTTTTTGGATTTGTCAATTATCATAAAATAAACAATATCTTTCCATTTACTTATAACTAAAATGTGAGAAGATGATGTGGCCTAGAGCGTTTCTTTGTGTCCTGTATTTTTCAGATTCATTAGTTGAAACATCACAATTAGTTGATTAAACGAAAGTGGTTTGACTAGTTAGCATGAAGGACCGGAAAAATTTTAAGTTACCTCTTTTATTTACTTACTTATTTATGTATTCATTTTCAAATGAATAAGTTCTTTGTGCTACATTTAATGTTATGTTTGTGTTTGCTTCTTATAATTGATTATTGATACAAGGTATTTTAGAAGTTTCTTACCTGTTAAACTATTCAGCCTTGACAAAGAGAAAGTTAAATCTTATTGGTCAAAATTTGTCCTATTTTTGTTGACAAACTATGGGGAACATTTTGTTATGTACAATTTGCAATGAACAACCAAGATTTGATTAAATAAGCTATGGAAAGAGCTATACAAACTTTGAAAATAGCTGCTCTTATCTTTGTGATGTTTGCTTGTGTTGCATGATTTAAATTTAATCTTCTCTTTATATGGGAAGACTACTCATGTATTATCAAAGGCATTAACCTTGGGCAGACTGTTTGCTCATGAAATGGATATAGGATCTTATAGAACCAGATATAATTGTGAGATTACAACCAAAGTTATGGATAGCTTTAATAATGTTTTAGAAATTTTTTTATCCTGAGTTCGAATAGGTTTAGCTTGGTTAATCATTTTATTTTAGATACAATTCTATGTTTCTTGGCAATCTAAGGATTTATTAAGTACAAGGCCTAGAATTGCTAACAACATTTGAAATTTTGTCCCATCCCACTACTTTCCTTTTCAATTACTACACCTTCTCAAGAAGCCGTGGCTTAACTAGCCCTATATGACGACGTATGAAATCCCAACTATAGAAATGTATTTTAAATATGTACTTTAGTGAGATTCATATTATATAAAACCGGGTGCTTGTAGTGTAGTGCCCAATACGTTCCCATCTAGATATTTGTTTGTCCATATGTTGCCTTGTATAATAGAGTGTTTTATATGAAGATAGATAGAGAGGCATTATTACTTAGTAATTGGTTATCTTTTACATGAGAAGTTCATATTGTGATTCATCACATATGCCAAAAATTAATTTCATTCTTGCCATATTTTCAATGTTTTAATGTAAATTTTTACCCTCGCACATTTTCTTTTAATAAGTTCTCATCAATAGAGTATAATATGCAGAATTATTTCTTATAGCTAATGCAGTCTAATTAATTTTTTTTCCATTTTATTTTATTTTCGAGGAGAGTGTATGCACTAAACGAAAGAGGAGTGATTCTAGAAGAACTTGTGACTTTATAGTATCTCAGATTTCTATATGGATTTCCTATTTGTGTCTCCATTTTTTTAATTGTATAAATGACCTTTGATATTTATATTTTATGTATATATTCATCATTGTAAGACATTTGGATTTAATAAACAACTTGAATTTTTTTTAATTAGGGAAGTTGATCAAAACTACTGGACTAGCCCATGCTTCCATTTATTGAAAAATTATCACGATGACTGACATTATGGTAAGTATTAAAAGATACCCAGTTACAAAATATTAATTAATTTGTTCTATGTGGTACAAATATTTATTCATTTTTCAAAGTATTTAGTATATTTAGCCTTATAGCCCTTCTTTCTCCAGCATAAATGTTAAAAGCTTACTCTAGATTATGGTGCTTCAAGAGGGTCTGAATTTGTTTTGTTTCTGCAAGGTGCTTTTCCTCTCATTAAGCTCAATATTTTTAATACATAGCTTGCTCAAACACATGATCAAGCTGAATTAGATGCCTGGATTTGTTGATTTTTGTGGTTCAAGGATTACATGATGAAAAGAAAAATTTGGAAATAGATGGATAGGAACCATTTAACATGATTAATCTTTTAGGGCTTTTTTGTGAATGAATCTAGAAACTATTGTTGCAAAGTTTTTGGAGTCCTTTCCTTACATATATATTAGTATTGTTGAATGTGGCTTTTTACAAAGGATGGTTTATTACTAACGGATTTGTTTGATCATTTATTTTTGTGTTTGAAAGTTCTTGTTAAATCAATATGTCTTTGTACGCTTTGAAAGTAGGTATGTTTGAATGAGCAGTGGACAAGATCATGATTTATAGCAAGCAGTTGATTCACTCAAAAGATTTGCAGTTAGTTAAGTTTCCAGTTTCTAGGTATTTATTCGCTCTGCATCAATTAAATGTCCATTTAATTGGTTAGATGTTGTAGTTGACAATTATGTTCCTGTGATATTTATTATTTCTAAATCTAATTGAAGACAATATGATGCTTGTGAACTGTTAATTTCTTTAGTTGATGTATATGTGCGGGAGTTGTAAATTGTTTTAATTGTTATATATCATTTCTTAGTCTAACTAAATTGGTTGCTTTAAGGCTAGTGTTGGTGAATTTCTTAACCTGATTGAAGACAGTATAATGGTGGTGAAGTGTTAATTTGTTTAGTTGATACATATGCATTGGTTTTGTGTTGTTTTAGTGGCTTTATGTAATGACTTAGTTTGACTTAAGTGGAGTTGAAGTTATTGCCGGTGATGTGCTATTTTAGTTGCTTTATATAATGACTTAGTTGCTGGTGAAGTGCTTTGAATGTTTTAGTTCATGTGCATATGGTGCTTAATTTGAATGTTTTGATTTGAGAGCATCCTTTGATTTTGCAGACGGATGGAGGCATGGATTATATTATGAAGCAGTTGGTGAAGTTGTTGAAGTGTTGTAGGAGTATGACGTGGGCAATTGGTTTTGTTGTATGATTGATTTTGCAAGTATATGTGTTTCTACTTGGTTAATTTGTTTATTGATTAATATGTTTTGGGAGTTGATTTTCAATGAATTATATGCTTTAAAAAATTTGACATGCTTTTTTTTTACATATATATAAAATACTCGGCGGATACATACAAGCCATGTATTATATAATTTTTAGCTTTTGCTACAATATTAGGTGGCCATGAAACTGCAAATATGTATAAACATAATTATCGATCCAAAACTGCCAAATATTGTGAAAATTAAAAAAAAAATTACTGTTATATATAGTAGATCATTTCATACTTACCACTCAGAAAGTGACGAATATTGTCAAATTCAAAAATATTACCGTTATACAGAATTAAAAAGCCATAATTATCAGTCCTTAACGGCTAAATATGCACATATCACAATATTTTCCAGGCAAAAAGCACCAAATATGTACAATTGAAAAACATTATTGTTTATCGAGCTATATTTATCAGACAAAAAGCGTCAAATATGTTGCGATTAAAAAAAGTTACAGTTATAAGCAACTAAATTTGACTAGAAAAGTGACAAATATGGCCAGTTTTGTACTTTACTATGCACAACTATACTTGACTCTTTTATTTGAGATGTATGCTTGCGAACATATTTGGCATTTTGACCGACCGCCAAATTGACTATATTTGGCAGTGCCATTGGTGTCACTATGTTGACCGCCAAATATATACTTACATGGCGGCCTTTGACCGCCAAATATAAGCCTTTTTCTTGTAGTATCTTATGGTACGATGAAGGTCTAGGAGTGCCCTAAGGATGGTATCTGGGTCGCAGAGCTTTAGGTTCAAGATCAACACTAATGTTTTCATTTTCTTTAAGTCGACTACAAGAATTTTTTTTTTATATTTGTCACTTTCCATTTTTTTTACTTGGCGATTTTATAAAAAAGTGAGATATACAATACTAGTCTTAAAGTCAAACCAAATTTTTACATTTTTTTATCACTTTTTATGTTTTTCTAATTGCATATTTATCATATTTTAAAACAGTGTGAGACATATGAAATTAGATTTCTTCCTCTTGGTTTATAAAAATTTAACTAAATTAGAATTTTAAAAAATTATATAGTATTAGAATTTTGAAAATTTAAATATTTTTTAACAGTAAATATTTTATTTAAATAATATAATTTTATGGTTTAATGTAGATATATTGGAATTTATAATCTTTAGTTAATAAATTATAACAAATAAAAAATTAAAATTATTTAATATATTTAAATTAGTTAATTATATGGCAAACGGTGCCTTTTTTGTGATTAATTATATGGCAAATGGGAAGAACTCAATTTGCCTGCATCCATTAGGAATGGCAATGGGGCAGGGTGGGGGTGGGCAACCCATCCCCATTCCCCATCCCATTGTTAAAATCATCCCCCATTTCCCACCCATTTCCCATGTTTTTTTGGATAGAGCGGGGATGGGGAATCTCCATACGGGGAATGTTGTCCCCAACCCCACCCCATTCCCCGTATAAATATATTAGTTTTACTTAGAATTAAAACTTAACATAAGCATTAGTTAACATATAATAATAAATAATCTCTAACAAGAAAAAAATCATCAATAACTTCATTATAGCAATATCAAAACTGTAATATAATTTTTGTCACCAAGTCTAGTACTTAAAAGAAATGAAAAAGAAAGTAAAATAAGTCATAACCAATAAAAGAAATACAAAAATGATCTTCTAAAATTATTTTCTACATCAATGCAGCATCATCTATTTGCTTTTTTCTCGAGATCCTCAATAGCTTCATTTCTATAACATTAAAAAAAAGTTACTTTCAATTTATAATCATTATATTTTATGAATTAATAATATAGTTAAATTTACCTCACCAGTATCTTCCAAATATGTTCCTTTTGCAATTTTTGTTGAAGAACATGTACCTAATCACAATAACAAATACATCACATATTAATGAATTTACAATAAAAAAATTATATATAACTAACAAATAGTTAACTATCATGTCTTATACCGTTAATTTCAGCCCATAACCAATCTTGAGCACATATCGAAGCTTCTAATGTCTTTGGATGTAATCTAGTACTATATGGACTCACAAATCTCCCACTAGTACTGAAAGCAGATTCAGATGCAACTGTTGAAATAGGTATTGCCAAAATATCTCTAGCAATATCAGGTAAAGTAGGATATTTAGTCCCATTTGCCTTCCACCAAGCCAATATATCAAAGTTCAGAGATCTAGGCAAGACAGGCTCTTCCAAATAAAGATCCAACTCTGACTTGATATGCTCATTAATATTAGTACTAGAAACAAATAAGTCGAATGTGTTGACCCAGGTATGGCAACCCAAGAGGGGGGGTGAATTGGGTTTTTATTTATAAAAATGGATTTAGAAAACTTTTCTTGAAAGATTAAAATTAGTTCACTCTTTCTTTGAGAATAAAGGTGAAGAAGATGAAAATATAGGTTATCTAAGATGCAATCAAGAGCATAACAATATTGAACAATCACAAGTGCAAGTAAATGTAAAGAGGAAAGGGATAGAGAGAGTGCAAACTCGATTTACGTGGTTCGACAAACCTTACCTACGTCCACGGGCTCTTAGCTCCACGAGCTAAGCTTTCCACTAAGTTGTAGAAATCTTTACAACTTGCTTGATGAACAACCTCACCAAGACTTTTTCTTCCAACTCTTGATAACACCACACCAAGAGTTCTTCTTGATGAACAACCTCACCAAGGCAACTTCCTTCAACTCTTGATAACACCACACCAAGAGTTCTTCTTGATGAACAACCTCACCAAGGCAACTTCCTTCAACTCTTGATAACACCACACCAAGAGTTCTTCTTGATGAACAACCTCACCAAGGAAAGAGTTCTCTCAAGGATAACTTTTATCATTTACAAGAAGATATCACCCTCACCACAATACAAGAACAAAGTAAATTTTTACAACAAAAGTACAACTCTCTTTAAAGAGTAGATAAAGAATATAAAAGCTCTCTAGACTTGATATTTCTCTTGTTTTTTGCTTGATAGATGCTTCTCTTGCTCTTGCTGAATGCATGGGAGAAGGGCTCCTTTTATAGGCAAATGAGATGAACTTAACAAGTGAAGACACCAACTCCAAATTTTCTGCCCACCATAAAAACCGTAATCTTGTCTGCCATTTTTGTCAATGTTCCGTTTGAAATTTGAAAATCTGTAAAACATAAAAGATTTGCACGTTTGAATAAGATTTCCAACGCATCAACAATCAAGTCATTTGGATATCTGTAGCTCAAGATATGGCCAAAACACCATTCGGTGCTCATGTGACTTGATTTTTCTTTCTTGTGTCAGTCCACCAAATTGAATGATAATTCTGTCAGCCTTCCGTTTGAAATTTGAATTTCTTCAAAACATAAAAGATCTGCATATTTGAATAATCTTTCCAAAACATTAAGAATCAAAGCATTTGGATATCTCTATCTTAAGATATGGCCAAAATACCATTCAGTGCTCATGTGAGTTGATTTTTCTTCTTGTGTCAGTCCACCGAATTGCATGTCAATTATGCCAGCCTTCTGTTTGAAATTTTAATTTTTTCAAAACATATGAAATGTTCTTCATTAAGTCATCTTTCCAATGCCATAAGAATCAAGTCATTTTGATTTTTCTAGCTCAAGATATGTCCAAAGGAGTATTCGATGCTCATGTCAGCTGCTTCCATTTGTCTTTCAACTTGCATGATGATTTGGACAACCTTGCACTTGAAATTTGAATTTCATTAAAACATATGAAATGTTATAAATTGAGTAAGCTTTCCAAAGGCTCAAGAATCACATCATTTGGATATTTGTAGAGATATATATGACCAATTGATTGAACATTGCTCATGTGTCACATTCCTTGAGTCAATCCTTGTTCTTAAACTTTGGTGCCTTTAACATGTAGTCTTCTCCTTAGCTTCAACACTTCATTTTAATAAGCCTCTTCTTGATTTTAAAATTATTTCAATGATCTTACTCTTGCACATAAATAAACATGTTAGTAAATCTCAATTAATCAATGTGTATTGTTATCATCAAAATTATCATGTAGCCTTAGGGCTAACAGAATGATGCTAAAGAATCATCCATTCCTATATCCATTTGGACAGCCTCCGAATTGGAAAAATGAAAACTTGAAGATTGATCAACTTCTCCATTGGATTTGGCCTTCAATTGATATTCTTTCATCAAATCATAACAAGTTTTACGAACTCTTTCAATTTCAGTTGAGAAGTCACTTGGATAAATTTTTGGAAAATAAAAATCCAACAATTTCATCTTGAATCTTGGATCCAACACAATTGCTACAGCCAATATCCTATGAATTATATTCCAATATTTGTCAAATTTCACAATCATATTTGATGCCATAATCATTATTTGATCATACATGGAGGTATGCCAATAAAAAAATGATAACTTTATTTGACAAATTTTTGGAAAGTAAAGGTTTGATGTAAGATACTTGGTACCAGAAAATAATTCAGTCACTTCAAAAAATATTTTTAATCTATCACAAATCTCCTTTGCCAACAACCAATCTTCCTCAAGATGCAACCATTTATATTATGGTTCCCGTTGTTTAAGATGAGAGAAAACACTTTTATATATCAAAGTAGTATCTAGCATCAAATATGTAGAATTCCACCTAGTTTTACAATCAAGAGATAGCTTCTTAGTACTTTGAATATTCAAATGTCGTGCAGCCTCAACAAATTTTTCCTCTCTTTTAGGTGTACGTGTCCAGTATACAACACTATCACAAATTCTCTCAACACTAGTACTAAACACACTTAATCCTTCATTCACTATCAAATTCAATATATGTGCAAAACAACGCATGTAAAAAAAATCACCACCCAATGAAAGTGAAGTACCAGACAACTTATCAAGTAGAATATCAATCATAGTATCATTAGTGGTACAATTGTCTACAGTTAAAGTAGAAAGCTTACGATCAATGTTCCAATCTAATATAGAATCCATCAGCACATCAGCAACAACATCAGAAGTATGTAAGCATGACACATAGGCAAACCTAAAATAAATAATAACACACAATTATAACTAAATATCATCAAATATAAATTAAGTAGAATTATAAAAACACAATAATAAATTTAAAACTAAAGAACAAAAAAAAAAGTTTCATGTATAAATAATTACCTAATTATTCGGCTTTATAATATCCAAGATTCGTCTATGAAATGTGTAGAAATGGCCATGAATCCCCTCCTTGGATTATTAGAAGTCCACATGTCAGTAGTAATCGCAATTTCGCTTTGGTTATTTTCCAACAATTTCATTGTCTTAGACTTTTCATAATCGTAAATTTTTAAGATATGATTCTTGATAGTGTTTCGAGAAACTATCTTAAATAATGGTTGAACAAAACTAACGAACCTCCTAACTCCAATATGCTCAACCATACTGAGAGGGTACTCATGCAAGACTATCATATTTGCAAGTTCCTTTCTTGTTGTTTCTTGATCAAAGGTATATGTATCAACCTTGACTTTTCCACCAGATGCCTGAGTATTTCACAAAATTGTAGACTTTATATTTCTTTGCTTACACAAGGGACATATTTTAAAAAGGTCATGTAAATGTTTTGTCCCATTTTTGAGAAGTCCTCCAAGCTTCTTTCAACAATAATTACAAACCGAATTAAACTCCCCATTTATTTTTTATCTTGTAAAGTGATTCCACATAATTGACTTTAGCTTTTGATTTGCATTCTTGTCACATTCACTTTTAGGTATCTCATTTGGTATTTCATCAACACAATCACCATCTTCTACATTGATTAGTGGTGCAAACATTTTTTCCACCTAATAAAATTAAATATATAGGATCATAAATATTAAATACATCAAATAATATATATATATATATATATATATATATATATATATTTACAACAATATTTTTATCTATTATTTAAATTTATAATAGTTGGTCTTGATAAAAATTATATGAATTAATAAAACCTGCATATACCTAACAGACACCTAGTTAATAGGCTACTACTATGCAAACTTTATTAATATAATGTTATAATAAGCTAAATTGGATGCATGCACATTAATAACAAAAGCTTTATTAACAACCACATTTACAACCATGCTCAATTAGGCATAATAAATTATAAAAATATATTTTGGAGAGGATTAATTCATTGTTGCTAGACATGTATATAAATTGGATTACAAGCCATTAGTACATGACAAGCATGCAGAGTCCACTCAAAAGAATTGCTAACATGATCATATGATTACAAACTTTATAAAAAAATTATAGGTTTAAGTGCTAAGTTATGGTGGATTATGGACCATTGAAGTGAAATGCTTTGCAATTTCTTATATTATTATTCATTATGGCTTTACTATTTTATTTATATTATGCAATCAAATAATATAAGATTAATTAAGAGGTATACAGTCTTTGTCCATATGATTCTTTTAACAGAGTACGAGAACCCTCCATTAGTGCTAGCAAATGAAAGCAATGTAGGAGACAGGTTTTTTACTTAATTTTGCTTTAAACTTATAAAACTAACACTTCCCAAACCTATCTCTATATATTTTATGGCTATTTATTTGCACAATAGATTATGTGAACTACATGTACAAGCCTAGTGTTGATAATGCATGACGTTGACAAAGCATTCTTTCTCACTAGTTCAACCTCATCAATAATCTTTGTCCAGTTCCACTATCAATAAAATAATATAAGAATCAAGGGCTGAAGAAAGATAGTATAGCTCACATTAATGAATAGTAACTATATATATACACACACACACACATATATATATATATATATATATATATAATTTGAAGTGTAAACAAATATCACGTGAATATAAACGATACAACAAACACGTAATATACTATTAAAAAAAAGTTTATTTGAATGCAATGAATTTACCAGAGTGAAGAGAATTTGTTTATGCTTCCCAAGACTCAGTCCTTGTCGGCTTGTATCCTCTGTTGCAGTTGTGTTTATAATTCGGCTGCTATCTTTTCTTATTATTTTAGAGAAAATGATTTTACTTTGATGAATTTTCTAAAAGCAAAAGATGGTGGTTGCCAACTACTCATGAGTCATAACTTTGTAAATTTTGTTATGTATAAGTGAATTAGGGTTTTTGTAAAATAATATAATATTACATTTTTAGATAATTAAATGATTTTATATTATTTCCTCAAATAACTATTCTATTTAAATTAAAATAGTCTTCATATTATAAATTTTTTAAATATAATATATGTTATATAAAAACAAAAATAATATTAGTTTTGTGTTTCAAAAATTTTTACAAGGTGCGGGGTGGATACGGGGTGGAGAGTAGTAAACCCATCCACACCCCATTATAATGCGGGGATTGATTTTTTCCCCCATCCCCACCCCAATAGAGACGGGTCCCTATGGATCCCCACCCTCGCTGTATATTTTGCCATCCCTAGCATCCATCACTAGTATCATTTTCTCTCATCCATTCACCATCAATCACGTTCACCAACTCCTCCATCTACAAAAATCCCTAATTTCTTTAATTCTTAATGCCTAATCTTATTCTCTATCTTGGTTTTATGCAAGCCCGCTCCCTACTTTCTTGAATCTCTAATCCCTAATTTGAATATCTGCAAGAAAATGTCTCCACAACTTTTATCAGATATTCAAATTAACCATAGAGATTCAAGCAGAAACAGAGCTCATCATTAACCACAGAGATGACATTTGACCGAAAGAACGGAGGAAGGAACAAGCACGACCATGGTCACATCAAGTTCATCCGCTAATCTAAGTACGGCAAGTGCTGCCCTAAGGACAAGGCCATCAAGAGGTTTTTTGTGAGGACATCGTTAAGCAGGCTGCTATTAGGGATTTCTAAGAAGGCTCTGTTTATGATGGACACACTTTTCCCAAGCTTTATGCAAAGATGCAGTATTGTGTCTCATGTGCCATCCACTCTCACATTGTGAGAGTTCGTTCTCGTACCAATAGGAGAATCTGTGAGCCTCCACAGCGTTTCAAGCATACGGAGGATATGCCAAAGGCCGGTGGTGCTCCTGGTCAGGTTGCATGTGCTCGACATGCCGGAGCCACAGCTGCTGCCCGTACTTAAAAGCCTTGTACTTATGGTTTTTGATAAAACCAGGTCGTAGACTTCTTCTCCATTTTGCAGTTAAATCTATTATGTGTCTGTTGTTTACTTAGATCCATTTTGAACACTTGTTTAGTGTTATGTGTTGTGTTAAACTAAAGCTAGAAACGGTGAAAGCTGGAAAATTTTTAATGGAGTTATTCAAAAAGTTCTTCCAGCAACTCCTTATTTTCCATTTTGTGTTTGTTTGTTTTATTTTTAATTTGAATTTACAATTGTTTGAAATCCTAGACCGTGCTCTGACTCTGTTTTTGGTTGCTTAAATCATGTAGATTTCGTATTTACTTTTTTTCTTTTTTTTTTTGGGCTTAAACTGTGAACTCAGAGACTTCTTTGGCGGTTTTGTGTGGTAGCCAGGCTTGAATCTTTCAGTTCACTTCATTGTTTCCAACTCTGAACTTCAAATCCTTGCTTTGAAAGAAATTTTTAATGCTCTAAAAGCCAAAATTTGGAAGGATTTTAGTTTTCTAAGACGTGAATAGTGATTTTTTTTTAATTGTCTTTTATAGATTGATAGTAATCGTATTGAAGTTTTTCTTATTGCCTTTTCAAAAGCGTTCTCTGCATATAAGGATTTTAATAACTGTTTGTTCCAGTCAGATGTTTAATATGATGAGCTGTATTGGCTTAAGTGTGAATGTTTTGAATTGTGTAAGGAGCCAGTTTTGTACAATGCAGCATGGTCATGGCAGAAAAACATAGTTATGGAGATGAAGGCTTTAATTGAAAGCAATCAAGAATGTCCAGATACGCTCATTATTATGGTATTGCTCTGCTTACACAATTGGCACTGGTGGTTTTGAAAAGTACCTTAATTTCAACTAAAAGATCCTCCTTTACATGTTTATCAAATTGAATGTGGCAGTGAAGTTACCTATCATGGTCCTGGTCAGGTAAAACTTTCATATTTCACCTTCTGTGTTGAGAAAATTAGTTCAAAATTGAATTTTACTGCTAATTAATTAATTAATATCTCACAGTGACAAGGTGTTGGTGTCCTATTTGCTATATGTAGATTAGTTGGAAAAATTATACTTAGAAGTGGAGTTGGCAGTAGATTATATTTCAAATTTTCTAGTAGAGCTCGTGATTGCTTGGGGTTCTTGCTCCATGGTTCCAAGCAATGATTTATCTTTTTTCATATAATTTGGTACTTTGTTGATTGTTTCATGAGCATATAATTATTTTTTCATTTTCATTAGAAAACCAAATACAACAGAGAAGACTGTGGCCACATTAACACGCTGACTTGCTTAATTAAAGCTTGTACCTACTTGCTATACGATTATGGCCACATTAACACTCTATCACATGACTCGTTATAATCTTTAGCTACACTACAAGAATTTTTTACATATTTGTCACTTAACAATTTTTTTATTTGGCAGTTTTTTAAAAAAGTGAGAAATTTAATCATGTCTTAAAAGTCAAACCTACCAATTCATCTTATTTGTCACTTTTTGTCTTATTCAATCACATATATATAACATTTTTATAAAAGTTTGACAAGTATATGAAAATTTATTTTTTTTCTTTTCCCTCTCAAATTTCTCTCTTTCTTTTCATTTTTTCTTTCAAATATGTGAATATAATATTTAAATTTTTAATAAATTTATTTAAATATAATTAAACAGTATAATTTTATTTTTTATCTAAAATTAAAAATAATTTTTAAAAATCTTTAAATTAAAGACAACATTATTATATATATGAAAAGAATAAAATTTTAAATATTAAATTTTAAAAAAATTAATTTTTAAATGTGCAAATTTTATGAAATAAATAAAATTATCTTTTAATTTCAAAGTGATGAAAATCACATTATTTAATTGCCTTGATGAAAATTAAGCAATTAAAAATATCAAAAAAATTATTTTATAATAATATAATATTTTAAATATACAAAAAATTATTATAATTTATTTAAAAAATGAAATTAAAACATTGAGGGCTCTAAAAATTATAAAAAATTAGTCTAATGGTGTAAATGAAAAAATTTGAAATATAGGGACCGAATGGGGATATGATTTTAATAATTTTTAAAAGATATGGATTTCCAGGAATTTCACAATCCTATATAAAGAAAATGACACAACCCCAACCTAAATCCCTAATTTCGGTTCTCTCTCTCCCCCGCTCTCAATGGCCGGCAACCAGCCAAGTCGGCTGCAGCGGCGCCGCCCTTTTGCAAATTTCTCGGACAATCTACATGTCGTTGGCTTGGCCACCTAGAGGTGAATATGGAACTTTCTTGTTTGTTGTCAGCAGTACGATTGTTTCACTTGTTTTAGAATTGTCTCTTATTAGTTTTATATCACGCTTGCTCTCACTCTCTTCGTTGCAGACGACGACGAGCCCATCTCAATCGGTGCTGCCCATGTCTCTGATGATGTCATTTATGAGGAGTAAGCACTAACGCTTTTAGCACTCCAACAAATACAGAGCTATTGATTTTGCAATCTGGAGGTTGAAGCAAAGCTTTGCTCTTATTGAAATTTATTTATTTGTCAAAACCACTTGTTGTAGAAGCTAGAATTAACTGTAATGGCCAACATTCTGCGATTTTCTGCTGTTGTACCGAAGCAATCGTTGCACTGCCAAGCTCCGTCGTGGCGGCAGCTTGAGTTTGCAATAGATCTAGCGGATTACATGCTAGCTATTTGTGGAAATGATGCACTTAGAGAGTTGTCTTCCCCTGGAAAGAGTGGAAGCTTCTTTTACCTAATGCAAGATGATCGATTTATGATAAAAACTATCAAGAAATCTAAAGTCAAGGTTAGTTGCCAATCCTTTGATTAATCCACTAAATTCAAGAAGGGAAGTTTCGCAAAATTAAAATGTAAAAAACTGAATGTTACTCAAGTAGCAATGTTGGGAATGGCCAGTTGGTCTTGGATTCTAGTTTCCAATGTTATTTGCATTCTTAGTCCAATTTACATATTTTTCCAGGGTCGATTTTCACCTTCATTCGGTAACCATGTTCAGGTGCTTATCAGGATGCTTCCAATGCTACTGCCAACATGTCTGTAAGTACAGGAAAACTTCATGCGTAACTGGCTTGGGGAAAGGATTGGCTTCAAAGCTGATTTTAAAATCTCCTTTTTACCTTTGAAAGAGCTGTGGGCATAGCTAAACTTTAGTTTCCTGTAAACCTGTTGACTTTACTCTTGTAGGTACATAATTAGTGATTACGTCTTAGTATCGAGTGTTCTTATGGAGCTATTCTAGTTAAATATCTTTTGCCTAAATTTACTTTTGTTCTTTTAAATAAACTATGTCTGCATATTGCAGGGATTGCTGCATTTGAGATGGAGTATGGACATTGAATTAAAGAATAAAACAGATAGATTAGTGAACTTAGAAATGCTATGCAAGCTCATATAACTGATATGGAGCTCTGTATATTATTGAAAATGGCCTGAAACATTATCGCAGTCTTTTTCGCATGAAAGCAGATGCTGCCAAAGCTGATGTCTTCTATTTGATTTCTGGCATGTGGAGGACATCAACAGAGCACTTCTTTCAATGGATTAGAGGATTTTGGCCATCAAAGCTTTTAAATGTATCACCTTGTTTATTATTTCTTTACTTGATCTAGCTTTGCTTTTTTAAATTTTGTAAATTATATATATTTATATAAAATTAAGCCGTTGCAATTGTTGCCAATCAGAATATTAAACTTATTTTAGACTTAGAGATAAAACAAATATTGAAATTGTAATGGAGACGTTTATCTATGTTTTGTAAGTGTTAAAAGTCTGCTCATAACAGGATTTCAGAGGTGGTTTAATTTGCAAAGTTTTATATTGTTGTTATCTTTAGAAAGTTGAGTTCGTTAAGTTTAAAGTTTTGTTTGAAAATTTCCTTTTGCTTCTTGTATTTTATGATGTTGTGATAGTGTGATAATGACCAAACAGAAATATGTGTAATCATTATTAGGCATTGATGAATCATTGAAAAGAATCTTTTTTTTTAACAGATTTTGAGGGATTTTTTGTTATGGATTAAGCAGGATCTTGGGCCCTGGGGTCCTGTTGTGATGTACGTTTTTCGTGGTGGCCAGAATTGACATCCATTTGTTTACGAAATATTATGTATCCATCTCCTGTAATTTTTTCGTCAATGCTGACAGTGATTAAAGGTTGTTGCATAAACAGCTTATGCGCTAGAAGTTAATCTAAGACAATTAGACAATATTATTCACCTGGGGCATAATTACTTACTTCTGATCAATGTATAGCCCATCAATAGTTAAGTATTTTGAGTCTGAATGAAAGGATTTCTTCTAAGATGTTGAGAGGCTTCACTTTGTGTTATTATGAACATACCGTTAGTCAGTTTGGCAGACATTAATTGTGTACACCTTGACCTAGTTGACTACTCTTTCATGGAATTTCTCAGGGCTGCTGCATCTGTTCCTCTGGCAGTCCTGGCCATTCCAGCTTCAATACTTACAGTAGGCATTGGTTTCTGTCTTTCATGATTTTGGACTAATCGTATTCGTTACTCTATTTAAAGCATTTCTTTTCTTTTGGTTTCTCATTAATTAGAGAGCGCAATCTGATCATGTGGGACATTTTATTTTTTGTTTTTCCCATTTTAGCTTGGAGCTGGTTATCTTTATGGACTGCATGTGGGGCTTATTGTCAATTCTGTTGGTGCAACACTGGGTGCGACGGCTGCATTCCTTATTGGTAGAATAGTAAGTCTTTTCATGGTCCTTTTAAACTTAAGAAGAGATATTAGAGGAAGAGACAATGTGCTTTCATTTTACATTCCCAGCTATACTCATCACCATTTTCTTTTCGAATATTGAAAAATAAGTGGCTGAGCAAAAAGTATTAATTTCCGTGCTGAGATAAATTGCATTATTGCAGTGTTTTAACATTTTTGTTTATTGGATGTATGTTTTTTCTTCCGGTAATATACGTGTCTTTGTGTGTTTTCAATTTCTATATTTACTTATATAACACTACAAGAAAAAATGCCATATTTGACGGTCATAAAAACGACACCAATGGCACCGCCAAATATGGTATTTTTGACAATATTTGACGGTCGGTCAAAATGTCAAATATGGTGTAAATCATATTTATCACATAAAAGCGCCAAATATAACCCATAATATACTGTAAAAAAAATCACATATTTGTCACTTTTTTTGACAAATATAGTCGTTTCTAACGGTTAAAATTTTTGAATTGTACCATATTTATCGCTTTTTGACCGATAAATATGGCGTGGTAACGGTCAAATTTTTTAAATTTCACCATATTTGGCGCTTGTTGACCGATAAATTGGCTTAGTAACGGTCAAATTTTTTAAATTTTATCATATTTGACGCTTTTTGACCGATAAATATGATTCCATTTATAATTCTACCATATTTATCGCTTTTTGCCTGATAAATATGGCTTGCCAACGGTTAAATTATTTAAATTTCATTATATTTGGCGCTTTTTGTCTGATAAATATGATATAGATTTTAAATTTTATCATATTTATCGCTTTTTGCCCGATAAATATGACTGGCTAACGGTCAAATTTTTTTAATTTCATCATATTTGGCGCTTGCTGACCAATAAATGTGATTCCACTTTCTATTGTACCATATTTGTCGCTTTTTGCTCGGTAAATATGGCTCGCTAACGGTAAAATGTTTTAAATTTCATCATATTTGGCGCTTGTTGATCGATAAGTATGATTCTTTTTTGAATTGTGCCATATTTATCGCTTTTTGCCCGATAAATATGGCTTGCTAACGGTTCAATTTTTTAATTTCATCATATTTGACGCTTGTTGACCGATAAATATGATTCCATTTTGTGTTGTACAATATTTATCGCTTTTTGTCCGATAAATATGGCTTTGTAATGACAGATATGGTTTTGCTACTTAAGAAACATAATAGTACTAATTTTTGTTATTTTTCTACCCTGTACGATTTTGTCAATACTCCAATTTGGCATATACAACACACACAAATAGCTCCTCTCCTAGATTTATCATACACTATTGAAATAAATGATCTGTGTGAGTGTTTAATTAAAAAGAGATATAAATAGTTCTTTGTAACAATCATAATAGTAGACATGTCAACAAGCAAATTAAATAGTATCAGAAAAAGAACAACTGAAGCAAATTTAAGGACACTTGCAGTTCTTAACCAGCAGCTACACTTTTTACCCGTTGCTCCTGCATTTCAGCACTTACTGCAAAAGTAGAGCAGATTGCAACCCCAAAAATTAGTTTTATGGTACTAGAACTTAAGCTGACAATATTTGACCGTAATTTAAAGCATACCAATCATTCACTTTCAATGATTCAAATCGGAAAATAAGTACAGCAACCACAACCAAAACTAAGCCACTATAGACAAGAAAACCTGCATTGGACAAAAATACATGGATCGAAATCCTAGCAAAGGACTAAATCCTGAAATCTGCAAGGTCTATTATAGGCAATAGGACAATCAACTTCATGGTTACTTTTTACATACCTGGTTGTGCAGCAAGGTGCCAGACTTCCTTGACCGATTCCAGTTGTCTCTCATGTGGAGCATGTGAAATGATGCTAACAGAGCCCACCACGCAGAGAACACATCCAACCACACCAAATATATGCAGTTTCTCCTTCAGAATAAAATGTGCTAGCACTGCACTGCAAAACAATGATCTCTTTAGAAGTGAAACAGACGTATATATATATAAGGTCAGGACCTACATTGTGCTCAATTGAATGGATTTTTTTGCCATTTGCCAATTTCATATCAATTGGAAAAATATTAAAAACTATTGTCAATGAAGCTGCTATCACTCTATGGAAAACAATGGGAAATGAGCAAAAACATCGCCTATATGGCCTAAGTGTGAAGCAGATAGATCATGTAATCAAGAGCAAATAGCATCTGAGTTGAAAACCAACGCTGGCGTTGCCAAAATGATTTTAAACGACATTTTTGATATCCCATGGAAACTCTCCTCACCAAGTATGACCTACATTTTGGACAACAATTATGAGAAAGAATATACCCAGATAAAGAAGGGGCAAAGAAAGATGCAAGTCACGGTGGCGAGTTTTCTTGGGCTAGTAGTATAAGAAATTCAGAATAGCTTTAGTACTCAGAAACATGACATAACAGCCCTTCAAAACCATTTGAGTGAAATACTATGCAATTTTTTAGTGCCATTCCAATGGTCCTAAAAGATTTTGGATCAAATCATGAACTATCTGTTTTATTGATAACGTCAAGAGTCAAGACACAAATACCTTATCCAATATAACCAAAAAAAATCCATGAAACCTATTTATGAAGTCAACCTACTACTTAACAGTCCAATAAGTACAAAATTAAACTTAAACTGTACAAAATCAACACACTTACCTTGTTTATAACAAATTCAATTTAACTTGTTCATAACAAATTCAATTTACAAATTACTTAAGTAGATTAGCTTAGAAAATTAATCATATACATGCAATGGTCAATAGTACATCATGAACAAATTGTTTTTGACTTAAATTACATCAATACATAGGAAATGCAATATGCTTAAATTAAAATTAGGCTAACCAGCCAACTTCTGTGGTACATCACATCACAAATTGCCAGAACAAAGAAAAAACGACTAATATCAATTAAAACCCACTTACTAAACCTTGGTTAATATAGAAACTAAAAGCTAAAGATCTATTGGGCAATTGAAGCAATTCAACTACAAAAAGACAAACTTGTTTTTCTCCATTTTGTTCATAATTGTTGTATTCAGATAAAAAGGTTTGCACAAAAATATTTGCAAAACATAACACTAACTTCAAACAAATCACCAAAAAAAGGTGAGATAAATAATATATAAAAGATAACTTGAACTGTCAAACTGAATTAAAATGCAACTATTTACTAACTTAAACTGTACTTATTTAAAGCAACTTACCGCATGTGGTTGCATCAAGGTGAAGGAGAGCAATGGAGAACCAATTGCGTCCCTAATATATTGTTCCTGCATATAACAATACACAATTAAGCTATGAAGGATAGGTAACATAAACAACAGGGCAGCTATTCTACCAGACATCAAAACATGAAGTTACAAAATCACTGGGGGAAATAAATAATAACTTTGATCTACAATAATTCATACATTAATGAGCATTTGATATACTATAATCAAAGACAAGATCTTAATATCCAAGTTAAAAAATGACCCCTAAATAGCTAGAGCCTTATACCTATTTTCATAAATCCCAGCAAGTTAATAAAGCAACATATCCTAACTTAAATATTACCACCAGAAAATGTTGATATAAGACATTTCAATTGCAAACAGTAAAATAACAAAAACAATTGACGCAAGATATTTACACGAATCATGAAAATTAAAAGATGTTTTGACATTAATAAATTAATAGAGTAGAATGAACACAGATTGACAACAAGCTAAGTGTTGACTGGCTTGCCGCAAACAATGAAGAGAAAAATTATTAGGAGAAAACCTGAGCGGGTGGTTTCCCCTTGTTTAGATCTTGCTCCTTTCCCTCTTCTGTCAATTTTTCTTTAACATATTCAATTTGTTCATCCTGCAGTTATTGCAGCAAAGTTATTTAAAAAGAATTTAAAAAAAATTGTTTAAAAACAAAGGCTGAAGAATCAGAAGCATATGATCTTCTCACCCAGGTGGAGCTGTTGGCCATCTCAGCAATGCAGTCACAGCACCTATTTAAAAATGAAATCACATAAGACTTTAGCTTTGGCACTTCTCAAATATAAAAAACGCCAGACATATACAATAAGTTTATCTGTACCTGAGCTACTTTTGGCTAGTGGTACTGCGAGGGGTATTAACCCTTGCTTGGCTCCAGGAGAAATAATGGACTCACCTATTAAAATGTAATAGATAAGAATTTATTCATTCATGGAAGTTATTAATCATGAAAGCACTGACCAAAAAGCAAGTTACTACGTAAATATCACAGGCCAAATGTTGGTCAACATTTGGTATCTGTCCACATTCACTATGACAGATGAATCTCAGATCTGGGGCTGATGACTCCCTGAAATGCTGAATTCTAGAGGATCTATTAAGAAATTTATTTTACAAAGAAAATTCATGCTACAATGCAAATAAGTTATCTCTGAATTTTATATGCATGTCACTAACTTTTGTTTAAAATGATAAATTGATGCACCTGATCTGAAGTGCTGAATCCCATTAACATTGTCTTACCCAAAAAAATAAGGGAAGAAAAGAAAACTCATACTTGTACATCTGTGTGTGGAACCATTTCCATTCATAGATACTGATACGAGTCCTCTTTCTTGGCCTAATGATAAAATCTCCTACATCCTTTACGGCCAATCTGAATTCAATCTCCTAGCAAAGTCCTCTACTTCCTTACATTGAACAATAATAATAATGATAGAGAAAATGATATGTCATTCCATCCACAATAACCATTTATATCATTGACCATATTGAGGTCAGATAATAGATGATCAACCAAAAAACTCTACGAAAGTATATGCTACATATCTATATTTATAAGATTCTAATGTTCTGGAAGACGTAAATTTTTATGAATGCATCGCTTCTCTTTCATCTTCGTTACAAACACTGCTCTAGTTAATTCATTACAAAGAGCTGAGCACGCCTTTCTCATATAGACCTATAATTACAAGCACTACAACCAAATCAAATAATAAACCTAATCTAACCTTCAGAGTCACAACTCTAATTCTGGATCTTCACTTTTTTACCAACACTTTTAACTGGAGAAAGAGACAGAGAAGGAAAATAAGACCTCTAGAAAGAGAATGCAAAAGCTAAAGCAACTTTGAATGAGTTGAGATTCTACTATAGCTAAACGAAGTAAGCTAGCTATACTAAGATACAAATTCATCATCAACAACCCTTAAGGTGACAGTTAGGCAAAATAACTCGCAGTATCTAAAATCTAGAAAATTGGGCATCAACAGCAATTTTTGCATTTAATTTGAATTCCCATTTTAAGTTAAATATTAAATTCGTCATCTTAATCAGAAAAAAAAAATTAGAAAACTCAAATGCCCGACCAACCTGTCAAGTTCCTTGATGAATAGTTAAATATGTATGCTTGATAAGAGTTTAATTCATCATATTGAATTAATAGTATCATTAAATTCCTCAACTTAAGCATATTTGTAGTCTTTACATCCTTTGAATTAACTTTCTCTTAATTTCAGTTTTGATGTAGGTTCGGTAAAATGAGCATAACTTTCCATTTATAGATCATAATGGTGCAAATATTAATGCTTTGGAAAGCTGATTCAATTATCTACAAGATTGCATTTCACAAATATCATCAAATTCGGGCTCTTAGTAGACCAAAATTGGGCTGGAAGTCAACCCATCTACAGTCTCAGCCCAGCTTGACCATACCTCAGTATTTTGATCATATCTCTCAGAATATGTATCCAAATCGTATGAATCAAGATGTTCTAGAAATCTGAGAGAAATATCTACGACTTTAATGAAGATATATGATTAAAATTCACAATAATTTAAGGTCAAAATCGGTAGTCAAGGTCGGTTCACCTAATTACCCCAATTGTCAAAGTTGGTGCATCTAATATTTGACAATTATTCCTTTGTAATTTGACAAGTTTTCCCCTGAATGTATCTATAAATAGAGGTGAATTGTGACCCATTAGGGCATCTTGGCCTTGGTTGGAATATCTTGGCCTTGGCTGGAATACCTTGGCCTTTGCTGGGATCTTGTATTGTGTTTCTCTCTTGTTTTAATGTTATTAATGAATTTCTTTTTTCTTGCATTTTGTGTTCTTTCTCTTATAATGTCTTGCTAATTTCTCTCTTGCTAAGGTGAAAGGGTGAAACCCTTGATATGAGAGTAAGGATTCTCTAACCCTTAATATGTGCTAATAATAATCATAATCTTATGTTGTTTATATGATTTATATTTATTTTCTTAATCAATTTTGACACCACTCGTAAAGTGGAGGTCTTGATCCATTGTCGACAATCCTTGCACATCAAAGCTTGGACCTTTCAGAGTCGTATGGCTCTTCCTGATGAATCTAGTTAGGAACCTTGATTTGTGTAGACAATGGGATTGGCACATTGGATGCTTGAACCCATTTACAAGAAGTGGTATAAATATTGGTAACGAAGCAAATATAATTCATATAACTAAATTGGGTTGTTTATCCTTATTTGAAATATCAAGGGCGGATCCCCTAACCTTAGCTTTCATTATTATTGTGTTGATTTCTCTTGTGTGATTCTCATTTATTGTTTACGAACTTGTACTTACCTATACTTGTTGATATTATCTTGTCATCTCTTTGAATCATCCATATCATATTTGCTTACTTTATAGTTTGTAGCGCTAAAATTCCCTTCCTCGTGGATCGACCTCCTATACTTGGGAGACAATCCTTTTTTGAATGTGTCAAGTTTTTGGCGCTGTTGCCGGGGAAGGTAAAAATTGGTGTGCAAAATTGTAAGTGTTCTCTTTTCTCATCTTAGATCTAAATTTTTTATTTTTTTGTGTGTTCATCTTTTCTTCTCTTTTCTTCTCTCTTTCTTGCATGAAAATTTGATCACGAACATCTAGTGGTAGACTTGTTAGAAAAACATCATCTTCATTAGAAAACATGGCCGACAATCATGTAGAAATATTCACAGATGAAGGGGACAAGCGTTCGCAACAAAATGATCAAAACCAACGAAGAACCCTCAGAGACTACATGAATCCGGTAAGGACTAGTGCACCATCTTGTGTAGTTTCTCTTCCAGATTCAATCCATTTCAATTTCAAACCAAGTTTTGTTCGACTTCTACCCACCTTTCATGGCCTTGATGTGGAAAACCCATATTCGCACTTAAAACACTTTGAAGAGGTATGTAACTCCTACACTGACTTAAATTATAACTTAAACACCATTATATTAAAGCTTTTTCCTTTTTCTTTAAAAGATAAAGCTAGAACATGGCTACAAATTTGAGGTCGAATTCCATTAGTTCATGGGATGAGATGAAACAACAATTTTTCAAAAAAATTTTTCCTACCCATAGAACAAATTCTCTTAAAAGACAAATTTCCGATTTCTCTCAAAAACAAGGGGAAACCCTTTACCAATGTTGGGATAGGTATAAGGAACTACTTAATACCTGTCCTCACCATGGTTTTGAAACTTGGAGAATAGTTGCACAATTCTATAAAGGATTAACACCTCAAGATAGGCAACTAGTAAAATTAATGTGTAATGGAGAATTTAAAGAAAAAGACCCTGAGGAAGCACTTGACTATATAGATTCTTTGGCAGAAAAGGCACAAAATTGGGACACTGCTGGCACCTATGAGGTACCAAGCAAGGCCCCAATCTCGACATCCAATAGAGAAAGTTACAACCTTAGGGAAGACCATGACCTTTAAGCCAAATATGCATCCCTAGCTAGAAAAGTCGAGGCTTTAGAAATGAAAAAGAATGGTCAATTGAATTCTATTCAAGAAAATGTCTGTAACATTTGTGATGACAATGACCATTCTACTAATGATTGTCCAACTTTGCCTTCCTTTAGGGAATGTCTCCATGAACAAGCCAATGCTTTGAACACTTTCAAAAGGCCAAATCACAATCCATACTCAAACCTACAATCCTGGTTGGAGAAATCATCCAAATTTTAGTTGGAAAAATGACACTCATGCACAATCTTCACAAGTCCCCTTTCAAGCACAACAAAATTTTCAAAATTCTCATGATCATGCATATGCTCCTCCTCCTAGGAATGACCTTCAAGAAACATTGCATTCATTGATTACAAAGCAAGAAACTTTCAATAGTCAAACTACTTAAACATTAGCAAATTTGTCAGAAACTCTTGCAAAATTTGCATCTACATTTAGCATCCAAGAGAAGGGAAAATTTCCTTCTCAAACTTTGCAAAACCCCAAAGATCAATCTAATGCTACTGTAGGGAGTTCAAGTAACCATCATTTTGACCAAGCCAAATCAGTCATGACCCTTCACAATGGCAAGGTTGTTGAAAAATACATTCCTGACCTTTATGAGAAAGAAGAAGAATCGATCTCTAAAGGGCAGCAAGAGGTTGCCAACCCAACACCTAGCGAAGAAGAAACCAAATCCTCATCTGTGCCTCCATTTCCTCAAGCATTAGCTACACAAAAGAAGCTAACTCACAATTCTGAAATCTTTGAAATTTTCAAAGAGGTAAAGGTCAACATTCCCTTGCTTGATGTGATCAAACAGGTACCTTCTTATGCAAAGTTTTTGAAAGACTTGTGCACTATGAAAAGAAAACTAAATGTGAAAAAGAAGGCCTTTCTAGCCGAGCAAGTAAGTGCTATTCTTCAAAATAATAATACAGTGAAATATAAGGATCCAGGTTGTCCTACAATTTCATGTGTTATTGGAGAGCATAAAATTGAACAAGCTTTACTTGATCTTGGTGCGAGTGTGAATTTGCTTCCATATTCGGTTTTTCAG
>SNVD02009228.1:0-36645 GCA_013180625.2 Boswellia sacra | reverse complement strand
CGTCGTCGTCGTCGTCGTCTTCGGTCCGGCATTGTTCTTGTTGCCTAGCTCGTTATTTGTCCTACAGTCGGCGAGTTGGCGGCGAGATTCGCGTACTCATTCGTTTGTCACCTCAACACCAAATCTCGAGCCAGACGCGCAGCTAACGAGCGCGCATGAACTCATAAACGCGTACTGATAGACATCTCGAGCAGGAGAAGAAGCTCGTAACCGGACATACAGATATCAGCGAGCCGCGAGAGCACATCATCACCAGGTGAGAGTGAGTGCTAAAAATTCAAGACTCAATAAGACTGAATAAGGATTGAACACGATGAAAAGATCAATCATTATGGGCCCTCAACAAGCCGCCGGACACAAGCGAGGGCCGCTCGAGGCGCGTGGCCACAGTTTCGCACAGATTAGCCTCGTCTTCATTGCCTCCTCATGTCTCATCTTTGCTCATCATCAACACCAACTGGTCGACGCCAATGTAGTCCTAAATAACCACCAGACGCTCGAACAGCAGCAGCAGCAGCAGCAGCCGGCGCCCTTTCCGTCGCAAGAGTCCACTGAGGCGGTCGTGGCCGCCGCCCTCGAGACGGGCGTAAATGCAAGTGCTCAACTCGCCGACATAGTTATCAGCTCCATTGAGGATGAGCAATTTGCGAACAAGGCTCAGAGCGTGAAGGAGGCCGCACAGGTTCCATCAGCAGATAAGAGCGCCGCAAACCGCCATCGCTACGAACAGCAGCCGCCGAACTTGCAGCATGGCGAGAGCATCGAGGCGCCGGTAAAGAGCTCATCGCAGGTGTTGACAGCGGCAACCACCGCTGACAAGATTGAGCCACGCAATGAACCGAATATGGAAACTACGGTGGCCGGCGGCAGCGAGCCCGCGTCCAACGAGAACCAGATAATCATCGACCACAGGCCCACAGGCGAGACTTTTGTGAGCACTCAGGCGCCCGTCTCGAGCACAGGATCCACTCAGGCGACTTCCCTCTCGTCGGCGCCTTTGGTGAGCTCCAATGCACCAGGCGATTTCAATCAGCAGCAGCATCAGCACCAGGCTGAACAATCTCAGCAGCACCAGCACCAGCAGACAATCAGCGCCCAGCAATGGTCACAGCCGCAGCAGATTTACTTTGCGCGCTCGGTCAATGGACCCAATCTCAGCCAATCACAACAAACGTCACAGCAGCAGCACCAGCAACAGCAGCTGCAGCCTGGATCCATGATGTCTGGCAGCAACCAGGTGACTAGCGTTCAGCATCCAACCTCCATCAATTCAATCATCAGCGAACAGCAATCGACTGGCAACCAGCAACAGCAGCAATATGTCCAGCCACTGGCACCTGGCGTGACTGGTTCGAGCGCCGGTCAGCAGCTCATTCTGGTGGGCAACGGCCAGGGCTCCAACTTGGCGCTCATGCCGAGCGGCAGCTCACTCAATGGCCAACAGCAACTCGTGGGCGTCATTGCGCCAAACGGCCGGCGCGCGTCCATATCGAACTGGTTACGAGGTCTGGGCAGTATGTTGGCCAACATCTTCAACAGGCGCGACCACGGCGGTCTGATGGGCGTGAATGGGGTCCAGTCGCCGGCGCAGCTACAAATGAGCGCCTCGTCCTCGGGCGGCAACTGGATCCAGTTGGGCCCAAATGCGCCCCATTGGCTCACACAAGCCCAGTCGGCCCTGCAGACGTTCCAGCAGAAACACCAGCAGCTCACGTTGTCGCCGTCAGGCAGCAATCGCTTCACCACATTCATTCAAGCCGCGTCCGGACCTCAGCAGAGTCAAAGTGGTTTCCAGCAGCAGCAACAGCAGCAGTCGAACGACCTACAGACGAGCGGCAGCTCGCAAAGCTATCTAGCCATCCAAATGCCCAATGGCGGCGTCGGCTCGCAGGCCCAAGCGCCCGCAGGTTCGCTGGTGATCGGCCAGCTGCAACCAGGACACTCGCAGCAACAACCGCAGTCGGCAAACAATCTAGTTGTTACCACAAGTACAGGTGCACAGACGCAATCAACTCAGCAAATTGCCCCGCCGATTTCGACAACTGCGGTCGGCGGGCAGCTCGTTAAAGCCGCCGATGCCACTCAATCTTCGGCCGCACCCATCAGACATCAGGTGACATCGGCGGCTCCGGGTGGAGGTGGCGGCGTTGCAGCGGTGTCGTCCGCGATCGCCCCGACCGGCCAACAGTCGCGCAATTTCGGCGGCCGCTCGTCCGTGGCGTCGCTCATGAGCTCCAGGCTCCCAAGTGGCTCGCCACAACAGCAAGCGACCAGCAACGGGAACCTGCCGCTGGCCCATTACAGTCAGTATTCTCAAGCCGAATGAGACATCGATCAGGCGGCACGCTCGTGAGTGCGGCCAACAGTAGAACGAGCCCATAAGGTGACACGCAATGGGTAATTCATCGTCAGCGTCTGTGACGTCTTACTTGTTTTAAGCCTCCATATCAATCACGCGATGACGGCAGCTTCAAACATCTTGACATCGTTGTCTGGATTATGAGTTTCTGTCTCTCTTTCACTTGTATCCATACTCTTCTTCTACTTCTTATTCTTCTCGTCCCTCGTGCTTGTTTCGTTTCCAACTTTTTATTTCCCTCTTCCGCCCTAAGAGTCAACTTCACGAAATAAACTTCACGTCAACATGAGACCTCCGCAGTAGTTCTGTAATCAGATCCATATCTATCACCACGAGACCTATTCGTCGGAGCTATGAAATTGATGATTTGCTAAGATCGTAAAAAGACTCGTAGTGGAATTTGTGCGCAAGTGTTGAGTGGCTGGTGTTAATCAAGCTCTCCGTGCGACGACATTCGCATTCGAGGCATATCCTTTCTCATTGTTCGCATTCAATGCAGGGGCTCGCAGAGGTCCGCCTCCGCGAACAAGAGTTATGATGGGCATCACTATGGCTCAGGGCCAGGCGAGTTGAGCCCGCCAGACTACCGCGAAAAAAGAATCTCCGCGTCCGGGAATTGAACCCGGGTCTCCTCGGTGACAGCGAGGTATACTATCCACTATACTAACGCGGACTCATGAGAGGTTGCGATTCTGTTGACAAATCATCACAAAAGGGAGGCACGCCATAAAATTCAGGCCCGCGGCCATGCCTTAGACTTCGACACAGTCTGGTTACTGCTTCTTTGGACTGCCACCTCGGCTGACATGTGAGCTGGATTCACGGGCTTACTGCCATAATCACGCAACAATCCTCACTTATTTACCAACTTTGGCGCACTCCTTAGCTCAGCTCTATACCATTGTATCATTCTCTCACAGATGTTCCTCATCAACTCAGGCCGATAATAATCGACTATTCCGACGGTAATGATAAAATATTGCAATATTAGACCAGATCCCAGGCAGACACAATACTGCGCGTGAAGCCAGACTTTAATCCAACCATCACTACCATATTAAACATGATTTCTCCCACATTACCCTTCACGGTATCACTCTCTACTTACTATTCTTTCACCACATTCCTATTCATCAGTATCATCCATGCACAATGCGATCCCACAACACCCACTCTCACATCCAATGATACCGGTGCGACTCCTGTCGGGAAGTCTTGCAATCTCAAGCTCAACAAGATAACCGGCAATATTTTCTCACTCCAACACGATGACCTCACCACACTCAGGATGTCCCTCATGAGCACAAAAATTTTAGTCAACTACGGTCAGTTTACCGGTTATCCGCGTGAGGATGGATCGTTCGAGGTGGACAATCTGCCCCCTGAGTCCTATGTGGTCGATATAGCACACCCAAAATATATCTACGATCCGATCCGAGTCGATATCACCAGCAAGGGTAAGATACGAGCGCGTCGAGTGAATCACGTGCAACCGGAGCTGGTGCAAACCCTTGACTACCCACTCAAGTTCAGACCCAGGAGTTTGCACAACTACTTCATACCACGTGAGACATGGCGTATTATGGACTTGTTGATGAATCCGATGGTAATAATGATGGTTGTACCTCTAGTGATAATTTGGTTCTTACCTAAAATGATGAGTCCTCAAGAGGCGCAGACGCAGCGAGAACAGGTGCAGGTGCCTGAATACAACATGCCTGACTTGTCCGAGATTATGGCTGGTATGTTCGGACAGCAAAGACAATCTGGAGATAACCAAGCGATTGCGGCTGGCAGTTCGGGATCTTCTGGCGGCACTGGAGGAAGTGGTGGGAGTGGCGGGAGTGGCGGTAGTCGTCACGGAAGAAGGAAAGGGAGATGAGCGTGTAGTTGATGCTGGATACTCAATCCAACAAATTCAAAAAGTATTTATTATTAACAGCATGGCCTCATCACTAAACAATCATGATAACAATGCCGATAGTAGCAATTTACTAGGGATTAAAATATTTTTCATTGAGATGATTACGTCCACGAATCTCGGTTTAGTAGGTATAATTGATTCTGTAATAAGTGCAAGAAACTCACCACTATGATAAAAACTGTGGCGATGTTGCTTATCCATAGATCCTAAGTAACAAGACTACAAATATAACGACTGGTGTGTGTTAAGAAAATTAATGAAGCCGAGAGCTACCTTGAGGGGTTAGCTGTCTCTTTGTGGAGTGTCCGACGGATGAGGAGCTGCTCTGGGCGGCGAGAACATCTGACTAGCGTCCATGACGATAGTATTGTCGGCATCCTCGCCTAGGAGGGCTGCACTCTCACGCTCGACACAGGTTGCCCGAAGCGCGGTTATGTAGTCATTGCGGGTGACCTTGAGGTAGGAGGTGTTTGCAATCACATCCACTGTATAGTCGGGCTTGAAGTAGTACGAGCCTCGCTCGAGCAACTCCACGGTGTCGGGGGCGCCTGTGGCGAGGCCGGCACTGCCAGAGGCGGAGTTGGATGGTGATAACTCGGTCAGTGCAACTTGCGTTTGCTCGACGTCGGCCACCTTCTTGGCGGCCAATGATAATTGACTAGTCACTATTTTAGCTAGACTCTCGCGACGACTGAGAATTGGTCGCGAACTGTCGCGCCTTATGACTGCTGCGGCCGGGCTGGTGGCCATCAAGCCTGGTGTGCTAAGGATATTTGCACCAGCGCCACTCATGGCCCCGCCGCTCGGCGAAGTTGGTCCACTTCCTACTACAGCTGTGCCAATGGTCGGAGCGACATTCTGGGTGCTGGTGATCATGGAGTCGCCCTGGTCGAGCTGCGTAAGCGCTGCCTTGCCGAAAAAGCTAAAGGGGCCGCCGTCGAAGACGAGATTCTCTTTGCCGCAGATCACATGAACCCGACCCTCGAGGATCATGATGAAGTAGTCGGCTGGCTCACCAGCAGTGTAGAGTCGCTTGCTCGCGCTCTCGTCGTCCAGACGAACCTTGTAGAAGATCTTCTGCGACAAGAGGCGGCGCAGTATGGAGTCGCTCAAGTACTTGGAGCTGAAGGGCTCAACGGTGGTGGCCAGGTACTGATAGGCGGCCAGACAGAGCTGAGGTGTGACCACATTGAAGCTGGAGTCGCCCGTGCCGAGATTGGTGAACTGCGAAAAGTCCTTTCGTACCTGGGCGTCCTTGCGGCGCCGCTTGCGACGATTGTCGGTGAGTGTGTCCGTCTCATCGTTGATCTCCATCTGCATGATTTCCTCGATGACGTCCTCGAGCGTGACAATGCCCGTGACCTCGTAGTAGGGGTCGCGATCACCATCGTCGTTGATGCGCTGTACGATGGCCATGTGCGACTTGCCCGTCTTAAACTCGTTGAGCGCCTTATCGAGCGTGGTGTCCTCGAACACGAACATGCGTGGGTGATTGTAGAAGTTGATCATCGTTTGCACGGGCGTCCTGTCGTCCGGGTCCACGAGGGCCAGATCCTTGGCGAACAGCACCGCCTTGATGTTGCGCCGATCTCCCGACTCGTGCACGGGTATGCGGGAGTAGCCCTTGCCGACGATGGCCTGAATAGTGTCAAAGTCGAGCACCGCGTTCTCGTCCAGCATATACACGTCCTCGATGCGCGTCATCACTTCGCTAATTTGCACCCGCTTAATCTTGAGCGCGCCCGAGATTATGTTCACCTCGTCCGCCTCCAGGTTGTTGATGTCGCGAGTCACTTGAATGAACTCCATGAGACGCTCGCGATCGTAGGCGTGGCCGATCTCCTCGCCTAATGCCCAGTCGAGACAGTAGGACACCGGATAGGAGAGCGGGAAGGTGAGGAACATGCAGGCGTTGGTGAGCCAGATTGTCTTGGCGCCCACGGCGAGCCCGTGGCGTGAGCAAAAGGCCTGTGGCAGTATCTCGCCAAAGAGCACGATGAGGACTGTAGAGGTCATGATGGCGATCAGGCCGTCGGACAGGTCCTCGAGGAAGACCGAGATGGTCGAGTTGACGAGTGTGTTCGAGAAGAGGATCGAGCAGAGTAGGTAATTGCCGCGCCGACGCACGGGCTCAATGATTGTCGCATAGCGCTTCTCGTCATCCGAGCCACATTTCATGATCACCTGGAGCTCGTTCTTGTCCAGCGCCATCAGGCCCAGGTTCAGGCCAGAGAAGAGGCCCGAGGCGCTGAGCAGAGTGGCAATGATGATCAGCTTGGCCCATAGGGGCAAAACGTCCTGTTCGATATGGACCTTGAGCCAGGGGTCGGAGCCCTGGTGGTACCAGCGCGAGTCCTGAGTGTCTTCACGAATGCAAAAGTAGTATGGGACCGGTTTCTCGGGCGGCGGCAGGTCAATGTACACTTCGGCGATATTGAGAGTCAAGTTGTACAGGCGCAACGACTTGATCCTGTCGGCATGGGTGCAGTCGTCTTGCGGTGAGCCGTCTTGCTCGGTGATGGCCACCGTGAGGTTGCTGTACAGATTGCGCCCAATCAGATACACGCGCGTGGCCGTGAAGGCTCGCACGATCACCGAGCCATCCGGAGTGACCTTGGCGTCGTCACATCTAATCCCAAACACAGTCGGCTTCCGACTGCCCAGGAACTCGCAGTCGGCATTGAGTTCTTGAGCGGCTAGCGCTGTGGCGCGCCGATCTCTAGATCGCGCGACCCCAGACAGCTCGCCAGCGCTCTTGTTGGCACCAGCTACTGAGTGTTTCGATTGGTTGTCTTTGGATTTGATGATTTCATTTCGAGGGTTTGAGTCGATGGCAAGTCCCTTGAGATGTAGCGTAGCAGTTACTGGATCCGCCTTCGACCGCGGCGTCTCTGTAGGCGACAAAACATCAGGTAAATGAGCGGCTGCTCGGTTGACGAGCACAGGATATGCGGGTGTTCTGGGATGCGATTGACTGAGGAACGCTGATGGAGAGACAGCGGCTCCTTTGGGCGATTGTGCAGGGTTTTGCGAGGCTGATAAGAGGTTGCCGGTTTCAAATCGAGGGGTTGGTGGGATTCGCTCGCCAGGCAGCCCAGGGCCGAGTCCTGCTGGGGATTTGGCCTGAGGTAGGTCCTGGTCGTGGTGTTGGTCATCGTGGAGATGCTGGTTGTGGCGGAGATTCTGTTGGTGGCGTTGAGCACCAACTTGGTCGCTCAGGGTTGCAGCCGAGACAGGGGCGATGCTGCCGAGGTGATGGCCGCGGCTGAGGTCATTTAGCGTGAGTAGCGATAGCGCGATAATAAACGTCTGGACCACAAGAGTTGCAGTCCGCGAGCTCTCCAACATCTATGAAGAGTTTGTCGAGATCTCCTCCTTGTGCTTTGTCTCTGGTACTACTTTGTAGTCGTTCTTGTGACTGTAGCGGGGGCTCTCACCTTAATCCAACTCCTTTTTGTCGAGATCCTCGTCGAAAACAAAACTTGCCTCTCTCGTTCTGCTTTCTTTCTCGCAGTATAACTTGATATAGTTATAATCTAGGTCGTGTGTCGATTATTACATAGAATAAATTATCTCATCTTTCAACAGTGTATCGTCTATGAATGCATTCAGTCAGACAGAAGTCAAGCTTGTTGGGCGCGACTGACAAGGGGACAGGCTGGTGGAGGCGGCCACTTCACTACGATGTGCGCCCCAAGATCAGAATATTTATACTGGACGATGGCTGGCGCGTGCCACCGCCTTCTCGCTCGCTTGCCTCCTCGCTCGTAGCCTAGGGGGCGCTAGAACTAGCGCTAGCGACTCGGGTCGCCTAGACGCCCGCGTTGTCAGTTGGAACGCTCGTTAGAGCTGGAGGCCTAGGCGCGTCTAGAGCGCTTCGTTGAGGCCGCTGTCGAGCGCTTCATGCTGCCTGAAACCTTCTCATCACAAACTCTAACAGACCAGCGCATAGAGACGGATATATCTAACGCATTCAATAAATTGTTACATCTTTAGCTCACATGCTAACTCTAAACGACAGTCGGCCATATTATTGTTATTAGAATTTTGCAGTCTTGATCGATAAGTCAGCGCAGATGGTCTATGAAAAGTCGATGCCTTGCGCAAGCGGCAGTTGGTCGCTGTAGTTGATGGTACAAGTGGAGCGGCGCATGTATTGCTTCCACGAGTCGCTGCCCGACTCGCGCCCGCCGCCGGTGTGCTTGTTTCCACCAAAAGCGCCGCCAATCTCGGCACCATTGGTGGGAATATTCACATTCACTATGCCACAATCGGAACCCTTCGGGCCGAGCCAATGAAAGATCTTGCCCAGGTCGCGCGTGAACAAACTACTGCTCAGGCCCTGGTCGACGTCGTTGTTCAACCGTATGGCCTCATCGAGCGAGTTAAATTTGAACACGTAAACTATGGGTACAAAGGTCTCACGCTTCACTATTGGCTCGTTATGACTCAGACCGGTGATGATTGTCGGATCGACGTAGTTCGAGCCCAGATTACAACCAGATTGAGAGCCGCCAACGACTATCCGACCGCCCACTCTTTTGGCCTCGTCGATGGTTGCGTAATAGGCGTCACGGGCCGCCTTCGAATGGAGCGGCCCACAGATGGTCTTCTCTGCGAGCGGATCGCCGCAAGGTAGCTGCATGTAGGCTTCACGGAGCTTCTCAACCACCTGATCATGAACAGCTTCGTGGACCAATAAACGTCGGGTCGTGGTACAGCGCTGGCCGGCGGTGCCCACGCAAGCAAAAAGCACCGACGGAATGACCAGCTTCAGGTCGGCGTCTTCATCCACTATGATTGCGTTGTTGCCGCCCAGCTCGAGAATGGAGCGCCCAAAACGCTCCTGCACCTTGACTGCCACCTCGCGGCCCACTTGAGTGCTACCCGTGAATGAGACCAGAGGCAGACGGACATCGGCAGCGATGGCTCGACCCAGCTCGACGCCGCCCGAGACCAGAGTCGATATCGCTCCGGGGAGGTTGTTATCCTTCAAAACTCTTGCAACCAGCTTGGTGGTGGCGATACTGGTCAGGGGCGTGGTGGGCGCCCCCTTCCATATCATCGTGTCGCCGCAGACCATTGCTAGGGCCGAGTTCCAGCCGTAAACTGCAACGGGAAAGTTGAAGGCGGTGATGATGCCGATGGCGCCGAGCGGATTCCACATCTCCAACAGTTTGTGGCCCGGTCGCTCGCTAGGAATGTCGGCTCCCGAAATAGTGCGACTCAGTCCGGCGGCATAGTCGCAAATGTCTATAAACTCCTGCACCTCGCCCTCGCCTTCAGTCAGGATTTTTCCCATCTCCAGACTGATGAGAGAACCTAGGTCGCGTTTGTGACGACGCAATCGGTCGCCAATCTGCCTCACCACATCGCCTCGCTTAGGCATCGGCAAGTCGGCCCAGACCTTCCAGGCCTCGCGTGAGGCCTCGACACAGCGATCGTAGTCTTCGCGAGAGCTCAAGACAACACTCGCAATGTGTTTGTCGTTGATGGGGCTCACTGAGTCATACGTGTGACCGCCGCCAAACCACTGGTTTCCATCGAAACTCCCGTAGTTCTTCGGCTCCAGCTCGAGGTTCTTGAGGAACTCATACTTGTAATCGTCGATCAGGTAGTGAGACATTGCGCGTCGATTTCGATGGACGAAGTGTTGAAGTGTGGATGTCTTAGCGAGTGCGTTCGGGAGACTCGAGAGTGTCTTACAAATGAATAAACTCGCCATTGCAACTGACTGAGATGGTCTCTCGCGCGGATCTCAATTATATCGGTGGCGACCGTGGCGGTGGCGGCGGCGGCGGCGGTAGCTGTGGTAAGGCCAACGAATGTGACAATGAAATGAGTCGAGCCGCAACTCTGATTCAACAAGATGCGAGCCAGCCATGAGGATATCAGCGACAGGAATCGCGGATTGTAAAAAGCAGCATCGGTGAGGTCAAATGCTATAGTGTTTGTTGAATGTGCTGGGCAGTCGAATCAGATGATAGCCGAAGTTGGCACCGATATCGGTGATAGCTAATCACTCTCGAGCTGCCAAAGGTTCGCCTTTGCGGGCGCCGAAATCATAATGGAGAGTGCAACAGGGTTCTCCACAGCGGGGGGAAGGCGAGGGGGTTCGAATTTCGCGCGAGTCTCGGCCGGCGGCCGTGCCGTCCCCTCTGGCCGGTCAACAGCGTCCCCCCCGCCGCGCGGTGTTGCTCGCGCTTTGCAAAGGCTCGCCTCCCCCCGCTTGGAGTTGGAAGTTCGCACAAGGCTGGGGGTAGGATTGCATGCGGGCCCTGGAGCAGGTAACCAGATACGTGGGGGCCGCAGTGTGAATCTCAGCACGAAAATCAACGCTCTGTGGGGGAAGAGAAAGAGAGGCGGCAGATTTCACGAGCGCGGGCGCGCTCGCGCCGCCGACGCGATCAGCGCCACGGGAGAAAGCGATCGGCTCGACGGCGGCGGCGGCGGCGGCGGCGGCGGCGGCGGCGGCGCGCGGGACACGATGGCTCGGGCGCTCGCCGTAGTTGACGAGGACTCAAAAAACTCACTCGCGCCGATGATTTGCCAATTCTGTGGACGTTAGCCGCCATCACCGCTGATATCACTTGTACGAGCCGAGCTACACAAACTAGACACTCGCCACAGATCGGCAACAAAAGCAACCGCTAGGAACTTGTCGAATCGACAAATACATATACTGACACGCACACATACAGACACACACACAGACACACGTACAGGCACACACACACAGACACTCACTCACAGATAGACACACACACAGACACACACACAGACACACACACAGACACACACACAGACAAACACATACGGACACGAGCAAAACCAATTCTGACTCTCAACCTCTCGCTATCTGTATCTATCTGTATCTTTCACTCTCTCTCTCTCTTTCTCTCTCTTTCTCTTTATCACTGAAGCGGCGCTCGCGGTTACGCGGCCACAAAATCTACCAAAATTACCAAAACAACGCGAAAACGAAGACAACCCGCCTCCACCTCCACCACCACCACCTCTGCCACCTCCGTAACACCCGCCACTCACGCATCCGCAACCTCCGTTGTCACCCACGCCATCCCCAACCCAAACAACTCCTCACAGGGCATCCATCTGCATATTATGAGTGATGGTACCGCTAGTCTAGTTAACATGTGGCCTTGTCCTTCCTGTAAGATACCATTCAGAACTGCTCAAGAGTTACAAAACCACTTGACAACCCACACGAAACAAGAAAAAAGTACTCCATGCCCACAATGCGGAAAACTATTTGCCTCGCCCGAACGTGTCAAGATCCACGTTCGAGCTGCTCACGGTGAAAAATCCTGCTCGTGCCAGGTGTGTGGCTCGGGGTTCTCATATAAATGTAAACTATTAGATCATATGAGAACCCACACGGGTGATAAACCGTTCAAATGCGAAACATGCCAGCGTGCCTTCTCGCAAAAGAATCATCTAAAACGACATCAGATGATACATACCGGCGAGAGACCATATCCATGCGAATATTGTGGTAGAGGATTTTACAGGAAAGATAAATTGTCCCGGCACAGAAAAATACATCTACAACCCAACGCCACCGGTGGATCTACTGGAGGTAGCAACGGTGGAGGTTCCAGCGGGGGTGGCGGTGGACGAGGCTCAAAGTTGTCAAAGCAGCAGCAACAACAACAACAGCAACAACAACAGCAGCAGCAGCAACAACAACAACAACAACAAGCGCAACAGCAGCAACAGGCGCAGCAACAACAACAACAACAACAAGTAACTCACCAACAACAGCAGCAACACCAAGGCTCACAACAACATCAACAGCAACTCCAGCAACAAGCATTGCAGCAACAGCATCAAATTCAGCAGATCCATCAGCAAAATCAGCATGTCCAGCAGATTAATCTTCCCACGATCACCACCACCACGCCAACAACAACGCCCAACTCAACCATTCAATTAATACCACTACATGTCCCTATTGATTGCCAGTTTGTAGCTGCTCCTCAAGGTGGCGATCAATTAGCGGCTTTAAAAATGCCTGCCAGCGACCAGTCCAAAACTAACTCCGATGAATTAAAACTTGAATGAAGTGTAACAAAACAATTACGTGAAATCTAGGAGTCGGAAGGATTGAAGTATCGTTAAATAAGGAATAGTACAGAGAGTTGAGCAGTCCGAAAGGGAGAAACACAAGCAAGGCAGAGAATATATAAGAAAAGATATGAATAAAGTTTGAGTAAGGAAATTCACTTCAAGTATAAGGGTTCATGACGAGAGAACGACCATCATATGAGTTAGATGAGCCTAACCCGAATACTGAAACAAACACGAGCTATACAAGAGGCCCGGAAAATGAATGAATTGATGAAAGATGAAAATAGTGATTGTTTTTATATTATTAAATTTATTATTATTCAACAACAATTGCTAAGCGGGAGATGGTCTCCTACAAAAACCCAAACAAACTCTTCAATGTAAGGATCCAGACTCGGTGCCAGCTCACATAGAGGCGCTCGGGTGAATCCGCAAATCTTGTCCGGATTGAAGCAACCTGTAGCAGGTTGCTTGCAAATCTTAAAATACAGATACATATATTTATATTCATACATGTTCTTAGTCTTTGTGTTCGTTTCTTGATGTAATCAAGCCAGCATGTTGTCTCTCTTCGAGAGTCTCGAAGGGTCTAGCCGTCGTTGTGCACCTGCACACAACTGAGATTTGTATGAGGATGTATGAGATGAGTCTGATTATATTTCTTCTGTCTGAGACCTTGATGGCGACGCTAAGTCGACTAGGGGCGAGTTTTCCTCACATAGGTTCCAAGATATGCGATTCTCACTATTTATGTGTCTGAAATTTGCAGCTCAAGTCGAGAGCTTGTTGAGCAGCAGCCAACTCAAGAGATGTCAGCGTGTCGAAAGGATTCCTCCTCGCGTTGGAGAATGGGTTTTGTTGGAGATTGAGATTACGGAGCTGGGCAAGCTGTTGACTTAGATGTTTTGATGAGAGGAGCGAGCTGAGTTGATCGGCCATCTGTCGCTGAGGTGGTGATTGCAGAAACAATTGAGTCTGCTGTTGCTGTCTCAGGAGTTGTTGTCTCTGGCTGGGTGTTGTTTTGTGGGTGGAATTTTGTTCGCTTGGATTGAGAGCCTTGCTGGCAGCAAGCATATTCGCTAGAAGAGTGGCGCCAGTGGAGAGATGATTTGGTTGCGGACTCGAGTGTGGAAGAGTTTGTGATGTTGCGGTGGTCGAGTTTGGGGCCACAGGTGTTGCCATAGTTGTTGTAGTGGGTGAATGAACGAGACCGACGGGCGTGTTCGGCAGAGAGGCTTGTTGGATCGATGAGAGAGTGGGCGGCGGCGCGAGGAAGCTGCTCGGCGAGTGATCTCGTTGACTGCTCTCGCTCTTGTTGGTGGCTATCTGTTGGAGTTGCGCAAGCAGATTGGCAAACAGCTCATTGCCACTCGTCGGGTCGACACCAGCAATGTTCCCTAGCGGGCCAGCGGAGGCGTCAACGGTCGGCCCAAGCAGTAGATTGGCGGCGGCAGCTGCTGCCGGTGCAAATGATGGAGCTTGTTGGAGACCGGGAAAGAAGGCGTTGGTTTCGGAGCCTGTGAAGAGCTGAAGTTGTTGCGGCCCAGCGCCATCAACCGCGTCGTAGGGGCTCATTGCATTGGCCGTGTCCTGAGGCTGCTGTTTGTTGGCTAGACGCCGACGCTGGTAGGAGGGCAGCGAGTCGAGCTCGGGGTCACTTCGCTGCTTCCGCTTTGCAGAGGCCCCGTTGATGCGGCCTGAGTGCTGCTGAAGCTGGGACTGAATCAAAGGTGTGGTTAGGTAGTTGATGCGTTCGATGTTAGTGTCCATCTCGGCCCCGTGAGTCCCCTTGAGCTGTTGATGGTTTTGATTGTCGCCGGTAGAAGTGGGCCTCGAGTCGTCTCGATGCTGCTGCTGCTGCTGTTGTAGCTCGTCGCCATCCTCCTCGAATTGTTGTTTCTCCTGAATACGTTGCAGTGTTTGCGAGATCGTTTGCGCGGCCACGGGGTTCACCTTAACGGGTATCGTCTGGTGATTGGAGTGGTCGGTGATGATGAGACTGCGGCCGCCTCCATTGCTTCCCTTCACTCCTCCCGAGCCACCGAGACTGTTGTACTGTTTCTTGTGGCGCTTACGCACGTGCCGCTCGCAGTTGGCCTTGGTGGTGAACGCATAGCGACAGATGCCGCAAATGTAGGGCCGCTCGCCGCTGTGAATGCGCAGGTGACGTACAAGTGTGCACCTGTCCACCGAGCTGTAGGTGCACAGCTTGCATTTGTAGCAGTGGCGATTACGCTTGCCGCCCTTGCGAGCCGCGTTCGGGTTGGCTGTCTTGACGTAACTCTGCGAGATGTCCTCGATGATGTCGTTCTCGCTGATCGAGGTGAACTGGTTGCGAGCATCAACAACAAGCTCTGGGTTGATGGTGTTGTTGTTGTTGCCGTTAGGTTGTTGTTGAGACTGTTGGTGATGAGTTGGCAAAGCGAAGTCTCCGCCCTGCATACTCGCAGTGGCTTGAGGCGCCGCCGCTGAGGACGAGGAGACGAGCTGGTTGTTGGGGTGGACATGATGTAACTGTAAGACGCCGTTGTCGTCGGGGTAGTTCGTGTGGTCATTGTTGAGCTGTGTGCGTTTGTGGCGTCGGCTCCTCGAGTTGCGTTCGTCGCTGTGGCTCGACTCGTTGGTGTCGTCGTCGTGCTCGTCGACGTCGTCGTCGTCATCGTCGTGATCGCCACTCTCCGAGTTGAGGTGCAAATCTTGCGCCGAAGAGGGCGAGGTGGAGCCCGGATACTGGCGACGCCGACGAGTGTCGGAGTTTGAACTGGAGCGGTGCTCGTCGACGAGGTTCGCCTCGAGGAGCTGATCGTTGTCTCGATTGCATTGATTAGCGAGCGAGTCGAACTGGTCGTCCGCTTGCTGGTGGCGATTGGTGAAGTCGCTCTGCTCGAGTCGACACCCGAGCTCTGGTCTCAGGTGGTCATTGAGTTGCTTGCGCATCAGTTGTTCAGCAGACTTGTTGAATTCGCTCTGGTCAATAGTATTGTTGTTGTTGTTGTTGTTGTTGAAAGGATCCCGTTTAATATTGTGGAGGTCCCAGGGACGAGTTTGGCTGTGGACTCGAGCACGTGCTTGGAGGGCCGCAAAGTGGCGTCGGTGGGGCGCATCCTCGTGGGCGTCGTCGTTGTCGTCTGTGTCCGTCTCTTTGTCTGAGAGTAATCGACTTTCGGCCCGGCCTGCGTTTTGTCCACGCTGACCTCGTGACTGTAGTTGCACTTCATCATAATCATCATCATCATCCTCAGCGTTGTCATCGGTTTCGTTAACACTCCTCATCGCCCCCGAGGCGGTGGGTCGAGTGGCGCCACCCGCGTCGCCCGTCGGCGAGTGCGTCGACTCGCATTTCGGGCGCACGTTTGTGGCGCGGCGCCGCGGCGGCCGCGCTGGCGCCATCGAGCGCGTGGTTGGTGTTGATGTTGGCGCCGTGGTTGTGGTTGTTGTTGAAGTCTTGCGAGATCTCGGTCTTGATTTTGTCCATTAATTGCTGGGCCACCAGCAGCTCTTCGCTGTGCAAACTTGAGCTCGACTGTGCAAACTCGTCGCGGGCCACCTCGTCATTGACTTGGTCGTCGTCGTCGTCGTCGTCGTCGTCGTCGTCGTCGTCATCTTTTCGCACGCCTGTGCGCGCCACTTGACTGTGTCTGGGCCTCGCGCGCTCATCTCGCCAGTCATTGTGCCGCTTGGACTCGCTCTCGTCCTCCTCGTCCTGCTCGTCGTCGAGTTCGCGGTCGAGGCGCGACCGACGCTGCTCACCGGCGACCTGGTGCTTATGCTGCTTGTCGTCCTCATCATCCTGGTCGTGATCCTCGTCGTAGTCCGTGGCGCCGATCGACACCGCCGGCGAATCCGACGAGCTGGCCGACGGCGACGCGCTCGGCCGCGCCCGCAGCGGATTCACTTGCTTCCGGCGCTTACAGCGCAGCCGCGCGCCACCGGAAGTGGGTGCCTCCACGAGGAGGCCGCGCTGGTGTGGCTGCAGCTGGTGTTGTTGGGAGTCCGCCTGCCGAGAGTGGGGCCGGACGCCGGCGGCCTGCGCGGCGGCGGCGGCTGCAGCGGCGGCCAACATCATGGCTCGGGCCGCCTCGAGACCGGAGTGTGGTTGTTGTTGTTGCTGTTGTTGTTGGTGGTGGTGGTGTTGGTTCTGCTGGTGCTGGTGCTGCTGGTCGGCGGCCGCTAGCGCGCTCATCACGAGCGCCATCTTGGGGTCCATCGGGCGGCCGGCGGCCGAGAGCCGAGCGAGCGGCTCCTCGTCGTCAGTGGTCAGTGTTTCTTCTGATATGCTGTTGTTGTTGTTGTTGCTGGTGTTGCCGTTGAATTGGCTCGGGTGGTGGTTCAAGTTGTGGCTTTGGCCGGCCGTTTCGGCGGCCACTCGGCTCTGCAGCGCGGCCACGAGCTGCTGATTGAGCAGCGCCGCCACTGGATTCTGCTGCTGCTGCTGCTGCTGTTGTTGTCGTTGCTGTTGGTGCTGCTGACTCACGGCCAGCGCCGCCGCCAAGTTGCTCGCCAGCTGCGGCTCGAGCGCGCCCGTCTGGATGGCCAACTGGGCGGCCGCAGCGGCCGCGACGGCCGGGCTGTTGGCTCCGTAGAGCAGCGGACCCTTGGGGCCGCCGCTGGGGTGCTGCAGGTGATGCGGGTGCGGGGGCGGGGGCGTGGGCTCGACCAGCGGGCCTAAGGAGTTGAGCGACGACGCTGTAGAGGGCGGCGGCGGCGGTGCGAGCGCTAGGGGCGCGTGCGTCGGAGTGGCGCCCGTGGCCGCGAGCAGCGTTCGCTTGAGTGCCAGTTGTTCTTGTTGCTGGCGCGCCAGCGAGTCTTTGTGCAAATGAGTGCGCATGTGACGATGCATGTTACCTGTGTGTGTGTGGGCGGGCGAAAGGGCGGCCGGGCGCATAGTAGCGTTCCAATTGATTAGTCATTACGTTACGAGACGAGTTTGGGTTGACTGGAGCGGCGGACTCGAGAGGCTCAACTCGCTCGCGCTGGCGTCAGAGTTCAACGACTCGCGGGCGAGTTGGCGCCAGCGACGATTTGTGCACTCCAACACAACAGGTGGCGAGTCGTGAGGCGCACTCGAGTGGGCGCGCGCGCGAGCTGATTTGGGATTTGTCGCCGAGTCACGGCCGAGAGTTGCGGCTCGGCCTTGCGCGCGCGCCCGCTGGTCGTTGCGCAACGTTCGGCCAGGTGCCACTTACCGTTCGTCGTGAATGTCATATGGCAGCGCTTGCAGACAAAGGGCCGCTCGCCCGAGTGCGTCAGCATGTGCCTGTCGAGCGACGACGACGACGACAGGAGTTTATCACAGAGCCGACACACGTGCATCTGGGCGCTGTTCGCGCTCCCGGTGGACGCCGACTCGAGACTCTTGTTGGCCGCCACGGAGGCCGCGCCTGAGTTTTGTTGCTGGTGCTGGAGCTGGTGCTGATTCTGCTCGTGCTGCTGGTGCTGCTGCTCTTGGTGGTGGTGCTCGTGCTCGTGATCGCGATCGTGCTCGTGCTCGTGCTCATGTGGCTGCTGGCTCGAGTTCGAGTGCCGGCGAAGAATTTGGTTTGGATGATTTGAGTTGGGGCTCTGGACGGCGGCCAGCGCATTGCCGTTCGCATTGAACGACAGGCCCGCCGCCGCGGACGTCGGCGGCGGCGAGTTCGAGGCGCTCATCGAGTCGCCGCTCGCGCCCATGGCCGCCGATTGCGTCACGCGACTCAGCTGCTGACTCGCGGCCACGTGCGACTGCATCTGCCCGGGGCCACTTCCGGTCTGAAGGAATCCCCACGATCGGCGCGCGTCGACTGCGGACAAGTGGGCCGCTCGGCCGAGCCGAGCTCTTTGGTGTTGGTGGTGGTGGTGGTGGTGGTGGTGGTGCTGCTGCTGATTTGGTCTCCTTCTGGGCGCCTCTTCGTGGGGCTGGCGGAGTGCGCGTCACGCAACAGCCGCGACTTCTGCTAATTGAGGTTTCGGACGAGGCGGTTGCGCAATCGGGTGCGAGTGGTTAATTAGTGTGTGCACTTCGACAATGTGCGCGTGTGGGTTATAATGATAATGATGACGGCAATAGTAATAGTATTATTATTATTATTATTATTATTATCGTTATTGGTAACAAAGAGCAACCCGTTTGTGCTTGGGCGCGAGTGTGCGAGCGACCGAGCGACCGGCCGAACTAAAATCGGAGTGAGCGCGATCGGCTCGTGGTCGTGGTCGCGATTTTCGAGCCGACGACGACGAGAGTGCGCTCGCAAGCCGATCAATAAATCAATTTGTGCCGGCTAATTATTGTCAATCTCCGGTCTGGGACAGGCGGGCGGGCGGGCGAGCGTTCGCCTATGCGGCCGCCTAGTCAACTCGCCGCCTCGGCCACTTTGGCTTCAGCTCGGGCGCACGCGCAAGCGCGCTCGCCTCGATCATCAATAAAGACGTCTGGCGCACACTCGCCCAGTCGCCGTGGTTGCGGTGGTTGCGGTGGTTGCGGTGGTGGCGGTGGTGGCGCTCGTGGCGTTGTGCCTGACGCCGGCGTTGGCCAACTCGATCGATGGCCGGCAGTCGAGAGTATTGTCTAAAACGGCGATGACGACGAGGATGGCGCCATCATCACGACCACGGACTCAGTCGCGCTCTCCTGTGGCTGCCGCCGGCCGGGCACCACTCAGTTTCATCTTTCTTTTCATCACCCGTCCGCCGCCTCTTTGTCGGGCCGCCATAGCAGCGAGAGAGTGAGGAGAGCCCGAGAGAGAGAGAGAGAGAGCGAGTGAGAGAGGGGCAACAGCAGCAGCCGCAATCGTGACGGATAAGTTGCTGATGATGATGATGATGATGATGATGATGAGAGCCAGAGAGGACGAGAGGACGCGAGGATGAGCGGATGAAAGAACACAGGGGCGCGAGCTGGAGCGGTTGCGTGAGCGGGTGCGCGCGCGCCGATATTGATCTAGAACAAGTGTTCAAAAAATCAATCGCCGCGCTGATCGGGATGTGCGCGCCGCCACTCGACACTCATTTGGCGCGGCCACACATTAGCAGGCACATTAGATATTGGTGGGCTCGAGAGGGGCGAGGGGGCGGCGGCGGCGGCCGCTGGTGCAGACACGGACTCCAGCAGGCCAACACAGAGGGGCCGGCTCGCGAGTGGGCGGAGAAGGAGTGGATGTGCGGGTAGGTCGACGATGAGCGAGGGATGAGGACGGCGGCAGAGCGTCGGGTGGCTCGAGCAGATCCAACGGCCTCAGCGAGCGTCGCTAGCTAGTGCCAAGTGATGTGCTGAAGGAGGTGAAGACGCCGAGCCGAGCCTCCAAGAGCCCAAGATTCCAAGAGACTTTGGGCCGGGCGCGAGTGCGAAGAGCGCCACTAACAGACGGCCGGCCGCATGATCGCGCCCAACGGCCAGCAGGCCCAGCTGACGGCCTACAGCCCGTAGCGGGCGCCTGGCAACTCTTCTGCCAGTTATCATTGTGAGTTGGCGATAAACATAAAACTCACTTGCACTTGCGCCGCTCGGCGCCGCCGATCTCATCTCTCGATGTGGCTCCGCGCCCGCCACAAGACCGCGCGCCGCCGAGTTCATCATCATCATCATCATCATCCTCATCATCATTCCATCCATCGGATAACGTTGTCGTTCAGTGGTTGTTGTTGTTGTTGTCGACGTTGTCGTCGTCCTCGTCGTCGTCCTCGTCGTGGTCGTCGTTGGTGTTGTTGTTGTTGGTCGTAATGCCAACGCCGACACGGTCGCCGGCGCTGGCTCGCATCGAGGCGCTGTTTTTCATATTCGCGCGCCCATGGCTTCAATTTCACTCACTCGCTCGCTCGCTGGAGCGCGCGATGACGACGCCAACGCGGCGCTCGATCGACTCGCCAGCTCAATCGGCCGCAACTCGATAAAGTGATGATGATGATGATGATGATGATGACGATGACGATGACGATGACGATCAGGCCGATGGTGAGGGCCGCAACAGAGGCGAGAGGAGACGCCGAGGAGGCGGCCGACGAGGAGATCCCGGGCGATGTGAGCGATACAGCGGCGCGCATCTACGCGCGCGCGCTCGTTATCAGCGGCCGCAAGAGCGACAAGTGTCGCGCGGGCGATAATTGAAGCAGATGGATTGATTTCGCGCCCGCGCGCCCGCCTCATCTCAGCGCCGCCGCCGCCCGTCGTGAGCAATGGCCTCGACGACGCCCATGGCACGCCGGCCGTCGGCGTGCAGTCGAGTGCGCGCCCGACATCGCGACATCGCCACATCGCCACATTGCGACATCGCCGCCACATCGGCGCCGAGCACAATGGATGTGGACAGCAGCACACGGCCGTCTTGCTCATTGTTTTTGGCGCCAGCTCAAGGCGGCGCCTCGACTCCCATCCCTTGCGGGGGCCGCGCGCTCGCGCGTTGTTTGCGCAACTCGTGCGCGCTCGACCCAGATAATCTGGCCAGCCTCGCACACGCCGCCTCCTGAGGCGCGCGTCTCGGCCCACTCGGTCGTATTCATTCGCCGGCCACCATTAATCGTGCGCTTAGGCCGTTCGCGCCGCGGCGCCGCCGCTCGGGCCGCTGATTAACGAGCGTCTGCAGCTCCACAATGGCGCTGCACGCGCACAATTGACAATCAACAGGTGACGCGCGCAACCCTTTGGTTCGGGCGCCGAGTGGCGAGTATAAAAGGGGCGCCGGGATGCGGCCGATGAGCATCACACTCCAGCCGCAATCCCATCGAGAAACCTCGAAACTTTTCACTTGCGAGCGAACACACACACACACTCAAGAGTACCCGCAGACGAGCACGAGAATCTAGTGGAGCCAAACACAGAATGCACCACTCGAGCGCAATGAGCTACTTTGGCGCCAGGACTGTGGTGGCGCTGACGGCGCTGGTGTGCGTGGGCGTGGCGGCGCTCAGCCACGCGCAGGCCGTGGACGCGGACGGCTGCCGAGTGGAGTGCTACCCGAACACCAAGATGATCAACGGCAAGGGCGGCGCGGGCAAGGGCGAGAACTGTCGCTGGATTTTGCGCACCGACGGCAAGGCGGCGCGCCTCTGCGACCACATCAAGTGCAAGAAGGTGTGCCCGAGCAACCAGGGCTCGAGCAGCGCCGCCGCCGCCGCCGCGGCCGCCGCTCAGGACCAGCAGAGCGCCGCCTCGAACGACATGCGCATCGAGCAGCAGACGGAGGCCGAGAGCCCCAACTCGGCGACGGGCCAGCCGATGGGCATTATGCGCCACATGCACGGCAACAAGATGGCCAAGGCGCCCGTGCCGGGCGTGGCGGGCGGCCGCCTGTCGAGCGCCAAGCAGCAGGAGCCACAGCCGCAGCCGCAGCAGCAGCAGCAGCAGGCCAGTGGTGGCCGTCGCATGGCGCCCACTCTGCCGCCGGCGATCCAGTACGACGAGCACGACACGCCGCCGCCCATAAGCCGCTTCTTGGACATCTCGCCCGAGGAGTGAAGCGGGGCCCACAGTGTGCGCTCGCACGCACAATCAATCGCACACGAAGGCCACGCACAGCCTTGGCAAATGGCACACACACACCGCCGCCACCATCGGTCCGAGTGGACGGCGGTGAATCAGATAAGACACAGAGACAGAGATCGAATAAAGACAGAGTATAATAGAGCATAGACACGGCCGCGTGTGTGCGCTACATTTTATGCCCATCTTGGAGGCTCGTCGTCCGGTTAGTGGGCGTCCGTTGAGTCGGCACCAACTGAACGAGTTGTGAGTACCAGCAGACGCACTGGTTGGATGACATCGGCAGCGGCCGTCCGCAATGGTCGTGGCTGTGTGTCGGCCCGAGATAATGAGCGCGCGTGTGTCAAGGTTAAGCGCGTGCACCAGACGGCCGCTCGCACTGGCCGCCCGACCAGCTAGCTAACTAACTGACTAACTAACTAAGCGACTCTCGCTCGCCCACTGGCTGGCGAGCGCGTGCGTCCGCTCGAACGTGACGCGCGCGGCCGCGCGTACAAATTCAAATTGCGCACCCAAAATGAATTGAACGAGCGCGGCCCTGGCGGCGGCAGTAATGATGATAGCCGTCGAGCTCGGAGCAGCGGACGCGCTGGAGTGTGCGCGATGATGAGCGACGAGACGAAAAACAAAGGCGACCGAGTTGGAAACGGAGTCGCGCGAAAGCGCTCGCAGTCGCAGGTGCCATAAGCTCGGCAGGCCATTGTGATGATAATAAACTCGCTCAGGTGCGGGCGGCCCGAGTGTCCACTGGACGGCGGCGGCGGCGGCGGCGGCGGCGGCGGCGGCGAAAAAGAAGAGGAACACAAAGTGGCCGCGCGGCCAAAGGTGCAATCAGGCGGTCGTTTTATTTGCGCTGCGCTCACTTTCGCTCATCGTCTCGACGCTGCCGAGCTGAGCTGTGCTCGTGCGCGCCGCTCGCGCCTCCAGCTGTCGATTTGCGAGCGCCTGGCCCTCGCCAAGGCCAAGCGCTCGTGTCGTCGTCGTCGAGGTGAAGCGCTGATGAAGCGCTCGCCTCGCCAGGGAAGCGCCGCCACTCAGGTGCCACTCACTCGAGTGGCCGAGCGGACGACCGAGCGGCTCGCTCGAGGGGAAGTGTGGGGATGGGGGGGGGCGCGAATTTGCAATCTCCAAATTGCCAGCGACGAGACGAGACGAATCGATGATTGCGGCCCGCCGGCCGTCGGTCAATCATCCGAGCGGCCGCACGAGCGAGCGCGCGCGCCCGAGAGGCGCAACAGTTCGCATGTGTCATCCTATCTGTCAATCTCGCGCACGAGTTGCGCAACGCGCGCGCCGAAGGTTAAGTCAGATAAGAGTGCCAGCGAGCTTGCCGGACGGACGGCCGGCCGGCCGAAACAATAACACGAGTTTCCGTTCGCACTGGCGGCCCGTCGCCGGATTAGCGCCAGCCCGTTCGCTGGCTGGCCGGCCGGCTTGACTCGCTGGCTGACTCGCTGGCTCGCTCGCTGGCTCGCTCGCTGACCAGATAGCTCGGCGGCGGCGTCGTGACTGCGACTGGCCGGGTATCTCGATCGGTTTGTCGCGCGCGCGCGCTGGCTCGCTGTCAGTCGGAGATGGCCATCAGCTGGCGGGCGGGCGGGCGAGCGAGCGAGCGCCCGTGCGAGAACAATAACGAGCGCGCGGCCTGCGAGTGGCCGAGCGCGCGCGGCCGAGCCATCAATCGATGTGGGCCGGCGGCACGCGCGCGCTCGCCGTGAGGATGCGCTCGGCCGGCCGACTGGCCGACTCGGCGCCGACTCTTTGGGCTCGCCCGCAAGGAGTCAAGGTGGCGGCGGTCAGCGCGGCCAGAATAAATAAAGCGAGTTGAATTATGTGCGAGTTAGCGGGCGGCCGTTTCGTGCTCGAGGCCAGTTGGCGGCGGCGGCGGCGGCGGCGACGGCAGCGAGCTCATCCCGTCGCTCACCTGGCCACTCGTCAGCGTGACTCACACGCGCGTCCGAGTCAAGTGCACGAGCTGGCGCGCGGCTGAACTTGGCCGCGCTCGAGCTCAGGCTCAAGCGCAGCGAAAGTGAAGTGTAGTGAAGTGCAGTGCAGTGGAGTGCAGTGCAGTGAAGTGAGGTGAAGATGAGCGGAGGAAGCGCAGGCCGAGCGTCGAGATTACAAGTTGTTGTGTCATCCCGACCGCCGGCCGTTGGCCACTCGCTCGGCCGTCCGGCCGCGCGGCCACCGACGTCCACGCAAACGCTGAGAGCCTTTCCACTGGCCGGCCGTCTGCACGCGCGCTCTTGTCCAGCCATTTGCCAGTGAGCCTGGCGGCCAGCGAGCTAGCGAGCCAGCGAGCCAGCCAGCCAGCCAGCTAGCCAAGGCTGGGCTTTCAATGTCGTTCGCATTTAATTTTACCAGACGCGCGCGCGTGTCGTCGTCGGTCGCCGTCGGTGTTAGGAGCGCGCGCTCTTTGTAGCGCCGTCGCGCTCTTTGGCCCACCTGGAGGTGGCTGGCCAGGCGACTCGTAGCGCTCTAGAGTGCGGGACAGAGAGAGTGAGAGAGAGAGAGAGAGAGAGAGAGAGTTTAAATTATCATTCGGATGAGACGAGCGGGCCGGCGGCTGGCCGCACGCGCGTGTGAATGACCTGCGCGCGCGAGGCGACGCGCGAACTCTGCCTTCCGTCGCAGCGCCGACGGATCGTCTTCAACTGCTGGCCGCCAAGCGCTCGCCTCTGCGCTCTTTGAACGTGGCCACGCAGCCAACGAAGCGCACTTTTTCATGGCATCCCCCATCGGCGCCGCGCAGCCTTGGGACCTTTTTTAGCGCCCGGCCAGCCGCCCGCCCGCGCCCCCGCCTGCACCTGCGCTCGCGGGCCACTTGTTGCGCTCGCACAGAGTCGTCGTGGTCGTCGCTGGTGGTGGCCGGCGCGCTCGGGTCAAGCGGCGCCGCATGCAAATGGCCAGATGAGCTCCCAGATCGCCTCCATTAGCGCCGGCCGACACGCGCCCGCCGGCCGACGACTCGCCGGAAGCGGGCGCCAGTCGCAGAGCTCGCGCGCTCGAGCCCGGCGCGGACAATGCAATTGGCGCGCTCGGGCGGCGTTCGCTTGCGCAAGCGCGTCTTGGCGCCGGCGACGCGCTCGAGCGAGCCGAGAACAATACGCAATTAGAGTTGCGGAATTGTTTCGTCGTCGTCGTCGTCGTCTTCGTCTTCGTCGGCGTGGTGGTCGTCTCGGTGCGATATGGCCGCGCCGTCGATATGTCTCGTCCGTCGCAGGCGAGGCTGCAAATGAAGCGTCGCTTAGACGAGCGGCGAGCTGAAGACTGAACGACCGAACGAGAGAAGACAGAAAGAGAGAGAGAGAGAGATTCACTTTACTTTCGCCGCAACGCCGGCGACGCGCAAACGGCCGAGCCGCCAAACAGCCGAACGACTAAAAGGCCCGCCGGCCGAGCGACACAATTGCCAAGCGCGACGTCAACAAGGCGAGAGGATGCAAATTATGACGCCGTTGACGACGAGGAAGCGGCGCCGGCGCGCCCGTCGCCGCCAGACAGGTGCCAATCGCGGCCGCGCGCACGCTTACATAAGCGCGGCGAGCAGTCGCTCGGCAGGCGCGCACTTTGTTTGCGAAATCGGCCGCCGGGCGACAACTGTTCGCACACGCGCCTCGACTCGGCTCGGCGTTCGCGCGCCCGCTAACGAGCGCCGCCGCCGCCGCCGAACTGATGTGACTGTGTGCGAGAGCGGCCGAGCGGCCGAGAGGGCTGGCCGCCCGCGCAATCGACAGTAAGCCACACTGGCCGAGCGCGACCGGCCGCTCGCTCGCCCGCTCGCCGCCTCACCTGTCGATAAATTGCCACCAACGGCAGAGCAACAGCCTACAACGACGCGCGGACATTTCGCCACTTTCTCCACTTTCGCTCGAATCGCGCGCGCGCCAGTTCACTGGGTCGGCGTGGTCGTTGTTGGCCACTCGCTCTGCTGATTGGACAAAAGAGCAAAAGTCACCCGCCGCCGGCCGACTGGCGACTAATTAGTTAGTTTTGCTTGCGCGATGACTCTCAGGTAGACGCGCTCGCGGGCTCTGCGACTCGTTCGCACAGGTGAGCCAGTCGAACGAGAGCGCATGCAAATGCGAGCGCGCTTAAGTCACGCCGCGCCGCAGTTCGCGCTATTGCCAGCACGCGCTGGCGACGCGCGACGGATGAAGCGAGCGGCGAGCTCACTTGGCCGCGCGTCTTGGCGGCCGATGTTGCGCAAGACGCCGATCGGTGTTCGCTCTCGTCGGCCGGCCTAACGCGATCGTGTCCGGCCGAACGCGCTCGTCTGCTGGCGCTGGCTGAGGCGAGCGGCCGCCCGCCAGAGTCGCGCACGTCAGCTGGCCGAGCGGCAAAGAGCCGCACAGCGAGACAGCCAAAGAGCGGACTCGCCGCCGCCGCCGCAGCCAACTCTCTGACACAATCGCTCACTCGAAGCAATAAATTAATTAACAACACGGGCGCGTATTAATTAGCGGGCGGGCGCTCACGCGCCGGCGGATTAGTGGCGGGCGCGGATGTCAGCGCGGGGTACCTGTTGGGCGGCCGAGTTGGGCGCACAGAGGCGATGAGTCCAAGGGCGCGAAATCAAGTGCACATTTGCATTCGATCGCGGCGCCGACTCATCTGCGCCGCGTTGACATGGAAAAGTTTGCGTCCTCTCGACGTCGTCGTCGTCGTCGTCGTTCTCGTCCTCGTCCTCGTCGTCGGGCATCGCCGCGCGCGCCGAGCTTGTCGACGACAACGTCGGCCTCATCGAGCGCCGACATCTCTGTGTGCGTGCCCGCGCGCGCAAGTTGTTGCGCAACAACGCCAACCCCGTGACGAGGGCGCCGCGATGATGCATTCAATTAATAATTATTGGCCGCAGTTAGCGATCACGACCGCCAGCAGCAGCAGCAGCAGCACCAATGACAACGGCCAAGAAGAATCCGATGCGGCGACTGCGCGCCAAATTCCGATGAGATTACACAACGCGCCGGGCGCTGATTAGGCGGGCGCGCTCGCGGCGCCCGTGTCGCCACTGAGAGGCTGTTCGGTTAGCGAAAACAGCTAATCGCTGGCGCTGATTACGCGCCGGCTCGCCGGGCCGACACAAACTTTGCACAGACACACATAGAGGCACGAGCGCACGCACACGCCAACTTACACGCATATAAATCCCTTCGGCGGGCGCGAGTTGCTTGCTGCTGCCGCCGCCGCCGTCGCCGCCGCCGTCGCCAACACGAGCGGAGGCGCCGCCGACTCCTCTCACCTGTGTGCGTATGAGCGCCCGAGCTTAGCTGTTGTCTGGCCGCGGCGGCTGTCAGGCGGCGGCTTTGTCGCATCCGCCCGCCTGTGCGCCCGTCAGCCGGCCGGCGCTTCCATAACTCGCGCCAACACGCGAAATCAATGAAGCATCAGCATCACCTTGACGCCCCTGACTTCGCCTCGATGGCGCCGCCGGGCGCACGCGACAGGTGGAGGCGAGCACGCGCGCGCTCAGCCGAGCGCCGAGCTGGCGCCGTCGGCCGACGGTGGCGCCTCTCGCATCGCATCGCATCGTTCGCCCGCCCGCCCGCCCGTTCGCGCGTGTGCACAAATATGTAATAAAGTCGCGATAACTCGCTTATCAGCTCGCGCGCGCACTCCCCAGTTGATCAAATCGTTGCTCGAGCTGTCACGATTCCAGTCAGTGGCACGATTGCGCAACGACGAGGAGGCGATTTCGCGGACGCCCGAGAGGCGAGCCGCTCGTCACACGCGCGCCCCTAACACAGAAACACACACACACACACACGCGCGCGCGCGCTCGTCCGCACTCACCGACGCTCGCTTCGGAGTAACAACTGGGCGCCAGGTGATGCCGGCGCCGCTGAGACAAGAGCTGTGGCCAAAAAACACTTACCTAACAACGAGGACTTGCAATTTGCCAAGTGTGACTCACTCGCCTCGCACGTGCGCTCTCGAGTCTTCGCTTTGGGCGCGCGCCGGCGAGCGCCTCTCGGTCGAGGTCAATGAGCGGCCGCCACTCTGGCGTGTGTGTCTTCGTGCGCTACTGTTCGCTCTCTCTGTCTCTGTCTCTCTTGTCTTGCTGACTGGTCGCTTTTGCTGAGCTTCGGGCAGGCGTGGGCGTGAAGGTGGTGGTGGTGGTGTTTTTGGGGCGAGTTGCTGGTCGAGTCGAGCTGGTGCGGGCGTCGCCGACTAATTGGGACCTCTTGCGCGCGGCCCGATCATCAGGTGGAGGGCGTGAGGCCAGAGAGTGGGCGATTTGGCGGGAACAATGGACTTGCCGAGCTCGCTGGCGGTCTCTCTCTATCTCTCTCTCTCTCTCTCTCTCTCTGTGTATGTGTCTGTGTGTTCGCGCGCGTGTCAGCTTTCGCTCTGATGTGGAGCGCGTCCAGTGGTCGATGCAAAGCAATGCGAGTCGGGCCGATGCCGATGGGGAGCGCTCACACACAGTCACACACACACCCACATACGCACACTCGAACTGAACTAAGAGGCCGGCGGCTCGACGAGCGATCGGGAGCTTCTTCGCTGGCGCCGCTCTCTGGCCATCTTCACGACAACCGCGTTGGAGATGATGTTGCGCACTGGCCGGCTGCAGGTCGATTGCGCAGAGTCGGCGCATGCGCAGCGCCGCGCACGGGCACGCCGCCCGTTGACTACGGCGAGCTTGCGTCGCGCACGCGCCACACCGTTGCCGACACCAGCGCCAATGCGACTCAGAGCGCCGCCTCACCTTTACCTGTGCGGCGGTGTTCTAGTGCCGCCCGTGCTCGTGCAAGCCCGGCGGCCACAGAGACAGAGCGCCGCTCGCGTTTACCTAACGCGGAGGCGCACGGGCGCTCGCGCGCGCGCATCTCTGCGGCTGGAAGTGGTGCGCGCGGCCCGCTCGCGCTCCACTCCAATCAATCAAGCGCCGCCTCGAACGATCGGCCGCGTGCGCGCGCTTCAATTTCATCGGCTCGCTAATTATTCATTCGCGCGCAGTCCCGTATTCGCGCGCACACGCGCTGCTGTGAGCGAAGCCAACTGAAGTGAAAAGCGCGTCTTCAAATTACATCCACTTGCGGATGTGCGCCGCCCCAAAAAAAAAAAAAAAAAGGTTTTGGCTCGAGGCGCGCGATGTTTTGTGCGAGCTCGCTTTTCACTCGGGGCGCGATCTCGTGCGCGCATCTCTCGGCCGGATGGCAAGTGCGAGCGAGCGGTGGCGCTTAATTTGCATCAACAGTTGTCAACATCGGGCACTTGCACGCGCATCTTCTCACCTTCGTCGTCGTCGTCGCCGCCGCCGCCGCCGTCGCCGCCACCGCTCGCCTTTCACGGCCGAGTCTCGGCTTTCGCTTTGGCACCTCCGCCTTCGCGTTCGCACACACCTTCGCACGGGCTCTCTGGCACGGCCGCTCTCGCCTTGGCATTCGCCGCCAAGGCTTCGCCCGCTCGCGACTGCCGGCCGCCGAATCCATCAATTTGCATGCGAGCAAGGCTGCAATTAAGTCAAGATTGGCGCCACCGCGGGCGCTCCCTCCGCTCGGCCGGGAGGAGCTCTCTGATTGAAATTCATGACGCGCTCGTTAGCCGGCGCCGACAAGCTCGTCGCCTTCTCGAAAGTGCCGAGCTCGAGCGGGGAGCCAATTGCGACCGGCGACACGCGCGCGCCGTCCACGAGGCGCACCTGCGACAGTTTAGTGTGGCGCCCGCGCGGGCGCTGATTAGCACACGCGCGCCAGCCAAGACGACGACGACGACGACGACGACAACAACGGCGACGACGACAACAACAACGGCGACGACAACAACAACAATGCGGGTAATTCAAGAATCCATCTTCGCCTCGCTCGCTTATTGGCCGCTGCTGGAGCCCATAATCTACAGCGTCACGCGAGACGCGAGCGCGAGCTGACGTCCTCGAGCCTGGGCCTTCCCTGGCCAGATGAGCGGCCGACCAAGACGAGAGACTTGTGGCGCGCTCGTAATTGGCGACACACACACACACACATACACACACACGCACAAACACCAGCACACACAATAGCCGGCGCCGCCTCGCGCGCGCAACTCTCGCCGCTCGTCGGCGTCATCTTTCTCGCGTCTGGCGCGCAGGTGAGGCGAGGCGCGTTATAAATAGCGCACAGATGCTCGAGCTGGTTAACGCCGGTGTGCGCCGGTGTGCGCCGGTGTGCGCCCGTCGGCCACACACACTCGAGCGGGCGCCACGCAACGCATCGGCCGCATCGCTCGGGGCCCGACGCCGGCCGCGCATCCGGTCCGGCCGGCGACGCAATTGGGGCGCGCGGACGCAACAGATGCGCGCCGGTCAACGCGAACGCGACGATAAATAACGCGCGCGAGCATCTGTTCTATTTTGATCCCGACGACGTTGGCGCGCGGATGTCGCCGGCCTCTCTCGTCCGATGGCCACGCCGACGACGCCAACGATGCCGACGACGACGCGATTCATCCACAAGAAAGCGCGCGCAGGTCGCTGGCGCTCTCCTTTTGGCGCCGCCGACAACCAAACTTCAGGTCTGGAGTCTCCTTCCTGCGCCTCCGCCGCCGCCGCCGCTGTGGCCGTGGCCGCCGAATGAATTAGGTGCAGATTATGCGCGTGCTCGTGTTGCACATGTCCAATATTGGGCGCTCACACTCGGCCAGTGTCGCACACCACAACACCGCCGCCGAGTCGCCCTTCTTGCGCGCCCGGCCGCCCGCTTGCATCACAGACGCGCGCGCGAAAGTGGCCCCGCGGGCGCGCATCTTGCGCACGCGTCTGGCGCGCGCCGGGTGCGATATGCTCGGCCTGCAACAAACGCCACTTCCACTTCCACCACTGCAACAGTCGCAGCCAATGCGACAACCAGCAGCAGCACCAGCGCGCCGCTGGTGCCTAATGATGACAAAAATAGGCGCGCGCGGGCCAGCCACCGGCGGCGATTGGCGCCGGCGAGCAGGAAACAGCTGACAGAGAGGCGGCTGCGAGCGGCGCGCATCTCGCGCACGCTCTTTTACATCACTGATCACGGGCGCTGTTGCGCAAACCAGCGCCGCCCGTCAAGAAATCGAAAGTTGTCGCCTTCTGGACGCGGCGGCGGCGGCGCCGGCGACCACGACGACGACGATGGAGACGGCCCGCCGGCTGGGCCGCTCGGAGGCGCGCAGATGCGGCGATCAGCCGGCAACAGGCGGCCCTCGGCGGCCGTCTTGAGGCAGCTGTTCGTCGGCGGCGGCCGTGTTGCGCAAACGGCTCGCGGCTGGCTATGTGTGTGCAAATACGCGTCGCGAGTGTGCGCTCAAAAAAGTCGCCGCCATACGGCACGCGCCCATCAATCGATCCGCAATTTTCACTCGCCGCCGGCCGGCCCGAGCGATCATCTGCTCGCGTGCCAGTCGCGCGCCGCCGATCGGCCGCCGATTGGCCGCCGCCACTCGAGCCGACTCGACTCGCGAGCCGGAGAAACTCCCTCGAGCGCGCTTCACTCTCACACAGAACTCCGCCCAGCGCCCGTGACTCGGCGACATCAGAGCGCCGCGAGATGATACAACTTTGCATCTGCGCCGCTCACCTGACTCGCGTGAACGATCCTATTCGTTACGCAAGCGCAATTGTCGTCGCTGTTGTTGTTGTTGTTGTTGTTGGCGTCGTTGAGTCGCGTTGTGCGAGTGAATTGCGCGCAACGCAAACAGAGCGACGACAGCAACGAGCGCGCGCCAGAAACAAAGTGAACGAAAAGATTAATTAGATGTCTCGAAGATGTCGAGCGGGGGCGCCGTGCACTTTGAGGCCGCGAGCTAGTCAGCGCACTTTCGTGGGCGCCGCCGCGCCGCCAATATGAGACCACCTGCCCGAGTCGATTATTGATTTTGCGCGCGTGCAATAAATCACGCGCTCGCCGCGTGCGCCAGTGTGGCCAAGTCGTTTTGCTTTGTTTCAACTCGAGCGCCTGTGTCGCCATGACGATCGTCGCCGACTGTCGCCCCACTTGCGCGCCTGATTGATTTGAGCTGCGCATTGCGCCCGCGGGTGCGCCCACACACACACACACACACACAGCCGCCGTCGGCCCCATGCAGGTGCGGGCCTCGCTCTGCGCCCATCAATCTCGTGGGCGGCGTCGCGCGGCGCCAGCCGACGCCGTCTTGCCCGCATGGCCAGTGCATCGCCGGACCAGATCGGAGCGCGCTCTCAATTAGCGGAAGCGAGTTACAGTCGCGCTCGTTGCTGCCTACGCCCGCTATCAGCTGATCGGTGTCGCTCTCAAATCGATCTGGCCGTCTGAATGTGACGCTTTAAGAAGTTTTGGCCGTCTCGAGCGGATGAACGGCGAGCACGCAGCAGAGCGAGCGCGAAATTTGCGTGTCCGCTCTGGGCCAGGATTGGCCGCCTGAACTCTCTGGCCGGTGGCGCGCACTCACTCGCTCGCTCGCTCGCTCGCTCGCCGGCCGCAATCGGCCAGCCGAGACGCATGAGACTGGCGGCCAGAGACTTTGGCTGTGGCTGGCCGGCGCCAATCGGTGGCTGGCATTGAAGAAGCGAGCGCACCTGCGTACAGTTACACTCGGGCGAGTCCAGCTGCTGGCACTGGCTCGCCGTCAGCAACGATCACGCCAACAAGTGTCATTTGCATAAACTGCTCACAGCCGCGCGCCGTAATGAACGGAAACACTCTCGCTGGCGGCGCGCCGCTTGCCGACCTGTCGCGCCACCTGTGAGCCAATCACCTGGACGCGCGCCGCCGAGAGCGCTCGATGGCGTGCGGCCGGCCGAGCGGGGCCGGCGCGCACAGGCGCACGCGCTCCTTCGCAGGTGTCGCTGGGATCAGGTGTTTGGCTGGCGCGCGCCGGTCAGTTGGCGACACGCAATCGGCGCATCTCGCCGGCCGGTGACATTTTCGCACTCACTCAGTCACTCTCGCCCGCAGGTCGGCCACACCGACGACCGCGGCTCGCCTTTGTGGCCGCCGCCGCCGCCGCCGCCGAGAGGGCACGCTCGCCACTTCCGTTGCGAGTGCGGCCGATGAGAGCGTCCCGTCCGGGAGTCAGGTGATCAATAGCTGGCCAACGACAGGAACTCGGCCGCAGTTCACGCGAGCGGCCGGGCGAGCGAGACGAGCGAGCCGACGATTGCGGTGATCAGCGCGAGATTGTGCGCTCATTGTCACACCGAGCGGCGAAAGTAAACACCGCGCGCACATCAATCTCGAGGGGACGCATCTTGAGCGACAAATGGCGTCATCTCGGTCGTCGTGCGCCTTGTTAGTGTGCCTTTGAAGTCGGCGGCGGCGGCGGCGAGCGCTGGGAATTGGCCTGCCCGAGCGGGTGCGCCCAGAGTCGTTCAGAGTGGGAGCACCGCTGAGGCTGGATGAAGTCGCCCCCGTCGCCCCCGTCGCCCTCGTCGTCCTCGGCGTCATCATCATCGAGCCGGCCGGACGTCAGTGTGGGCACGCACTCGCCAGCGATCGGGCGCCCCGTCGGCGGCCGGCGGCGGCGCCGCTCAAAGCGGGCGCAGTTACGCAATGATATGTGGGCGCGTTGTTTGTCCCGCGCGCTCGCTCGTCGCCGCTCGTCGTGCTCGTCGTGCTCGTCGTCCGCGGCGGCGCCCGCTGACGCGCGCGCTCCCGCGCCTAATGATAATGATGATGACCTAGGGCTCATCATCACTTTAATGGTGATTATAATCATTATCGTTATTGCTATCACTCACTTGGCCAGGCGAACGGACGCATTCATTCATTGGATCGCCGGGTCGCCTTTGACTTGGCGCACTCGTCGGACGTCGGCGGCCACTCGAGTGCGCCAGTGGGCCGGCCGAGTGGCTGGGCGCGGGCGCTCGTCGCCGAGCGGAAGTGGCGGAATTTGCACGAGAATAGAAAAGCGCGCGCGAGTTAGTTAGCGCGTTGAGTGAGCTTGACGAGCGCTTCGGGCTCGCGCTGGAATTCGCGCGCCTTCGCATTCGCGTCCGCACTCGCGTCCGCACTCGCGCTCGCCGCTAACGAGATGCGCGTGCATCAGATCGGCCCCGACGCCCAGGGCCCTTTATAGTTTAGGCCGGCCTTTTATTCTGCATTTCCGGCCGCCGCGCAGGCGCACGCCAAGACGCGCGCAAGTCTTGGCTCGCCACTGGCCGTCGGCGCCACCGAGCGCGGCGCATCTCGCCAGACTGGGGCGCACTCGAGTCGGTTGGGCGCCACAGAGAGCGAGAGAGAGATACAAATAGATGAGCGCCGGTGATGATGATGAGCGTATCATTATCATTATTACTTATTGCCCGTCCGGCCGACGGCTGGCTGGCCGGCCGGGCGCGTGTATTATGATTGTCCATTTTGTTTAGAAAGTATCTCCCGAGCGAACGGGCGCGCGTCCAGATCGGCGGCCGCTCTCATCTGCTGAATAAGACGCGCGCTCGCTCGTCCGGGCGCCCCTTCGAGTCCGTCGCAGTCAAATTGATATCATCGTCGTCGTCGTCGTCGTCGTCGTCGTCGTCGTAGTCGTCGTCGTGCTCACGGCCACGCCGACGTTGCGTCACGCGCTCAGACGCCGCCGATTGCATCGCGTGCGCCAGAAATAATGTCACCTCGCTCATTTGGTCCAACGACGCGAGGCCGGCGGCAATTTGACAGCGCGCGTTAAATAAACTCGCGCCGCCGCCGCCGCCGCTCGTCGGCGTCTCTCTTGTGGACGTGAGTCGCCGATGATGGGCGCCCATTTTATCTTTGCGCCGCCGTCGCCGTCGCCGTCGCCGTCGCGGTGGCCGGCGCCGGTCGACAAGTGCGATTAGGTCGGCGCAGCGCCGCTCCTCCGCCGCCGCCCAGAGCTCACGCGCGCGCCACTTGATTTGGGCGCGCGCCGCCCCCTCGCTCGCTCACATGATGATGACGCTCTATCATCATCACCGCGCGGCGGCGGCGGCGGCGGCGGCGCCAATTCTCCGCGCGCCCATCTAAATGAGTGGGCCCTCGCGCGAAGGGCGTGGTTGGCTGTGTGGCCGGACGGCGCATCCGAAGTGAGTGGCGAGCGCACACAGATAGGCGCACTCATGAAGCCAATCGATTCGAGGCCGCCGCCGCCGCCGCCGGCCCGCTGCCAAGTCGGCCGATGTCAGCCGTCGACGCGCGCCATTTGTTCCACTTAACATCGACTACGTGCGCCGGTCGTCTCGTGCGCCGCTCTCGCAGGGAGTCGCCGAGTCGCCCAGTCGCCCAGTCGCCCAGTCGCCGCGACAAGTCGGTCGCGCACAGCGGGCGCACCTCACACCAGCGGCCGCCCCCACCTTGTGGGCGCTCGGCGGGCGCTATTTTTTGGCGCCCGCTGATTGTCCAACGGGCGGCCGAGCGCTGATTGGAGGCGGCGCGCGCAGGCCGCAAACGAGCAATCTGGCGCTGGGCGCCGACCGCCGCGAGCGCTAATCAGCGGCCGGCCCCAGCGCGCGCTCGGCCGCCAGTCTAAATCGACACCAGCGCCTCGCCGCCCCGGTGGCAATCAATATCTCGATGGGCGCTAATCAACTTGATTGCGGCAACCGCACGCCAGCAGACGGCCCACAACGCGACCGAGTGACGCGAGCCGAATTTGGCCGCTCGTCGAGTTTGCACAGAATCCACTCCCGCCCACTCGGACCGCAACTTACGGCTTGTGCGTGCTTATTATTGTTGTTGTTGTTGTTGGTGCTGCTGCTGCTGGTGCTGTCGGACGACCGCTTGCATCCTCGCCACCTCTCGTGTGGCAACTGCTCAAGGCGCGCGCCAGACACGCGCCTCGTGTGGGCGCCCCACCGACAGGCGAGCCGCTTTGATTTGGCCGCCTCGCCGCTCACGCATCAATGGATCCGCCCGCGCGTCCGCCTGCCCGCACTCGCACTGGTCCGCGATGAAGAGTGCGCCTTGAGCGGGGCGCGTCGCGGTCGGCAAGTGGCCCATTAGGCGGCCCTCCTGTGCACATCGGGCCCGTGCGTCTGCGGCTCGGCCTCGCTCCCACTCGACGAGTGGCAATCATCGTTATCGCGCCCGTCAGCGAGCCGCGCCTCTTGGTTACGCAACACAACCGACTACAACTACACCCACAACTACACCAACAACAACAACAACAACAACAACAACGCCAACCAGCGCCACACGCGCCCGCCGGCCATTTGCGAGATGAGTCCGCCACTTCCGGTGATTCTTGGCGTCCGGCGTGGGCGGCGGGCGCCGCAGTGCGGTTTCCGTTTTACACATCGCCCGCGCGCGGCACTCAATTGAGTGGCGGGCGGTGGCACTCGAACGAGAGTATCGCCGGCGCGCGCAGACAAAAGAGTTCCGCGTCGTCTCACCGACGTCGACGTCTACGCCACGTTGACGTCCGCGTCCACATTCGCGCTTACGTTCACGTCCACGTTCGCGTCCACGTCCACGACGCCGACTCGTTGCGTGCGCCCAATTTGCACGTATTCACGGCGGCGGCGGCGGCGGCTGTCTTCGCACGCGCCCAGGCGTCTTCTTGACTGGCCGGCGAACGAGCGTGCGAATGAGCTCACGTGATGATTGCGGCCGGGCGTGAATTATGACGAGCGCTCGGGCGGATCCGCCGGTGTCGTTCGCGACGCGGCCCTCCAAATGAAGGCCGCGCGCCCCGAGCACAATGACCGCGCCGCTGGGCTGCTAATTTGCGCCTCGACGCGGCGCACGCGCGCGCATCTCGCTGGCCGGCCCCAATCAGCGGCCCGGGCCAATCTCGGGCCGCACGCTCACCTGGCCAGCCGGTCAGGTGAGTCCGGGGCATCCCGGAAGGTCGCCTATACGTCGGCGCGCTGGCGTCGATCGGCGGGCGCGCGACATAAATGCGCACCCGCGCTAATGATTACCATTATTTTGATTA
>SNVD02009226.1:0-36280 GCA_013180625.2 Boswellia sacra | reverse complement strand
AATTAAGTAATTGTTTAAATTCTTGTAATTTAGTATAATATTAGAATTTTTTCTATTGGGTTGTGTGCTCACCCCCTTCCTCCACAGGTGCAAAAAAAGATATTCATACTAATGGTGTTTCAGAGCTTTCCTAAGGAGTCTGGACGTTTATATGAATGCATTGCTTTTGGGGAATGTTTTGACTTAGCCTAGATCGTGATAAGTAATTTTGTTATGTAATTAGCAACCTATGTACTAAGTTTGGTCATTGGTGTATGTAAAAGTTTATCTTGAACAAATAGCTAGATGTTGCAATGGATTCATGTGATATGTACAAATATATGTGTAAATTAGAAAATGATCTTGGTAAAAAAGGGAGATACTAATGATGTCTTTTTATTATTTTCTTAATTAATCATCCTTAAAGTCTCTAAATAAGAGATTTTAGGGTGTGACAAAGTGGTATCAGAGCTTAAGCTTTTACTGTGGACTTGGGAAAAGGATGTAGATGGTTTGGGAGGGGTAGAGTTATGTCTTGTGTGCTTGCATGTGCCTTGAATATTTGTTTGTTATGTTTATCTCCTATATGTTATAGAATTATGCCACTTATGTTTTTGCCATTGATGAAATTAGATAATGAGTTCTCGTACCCGAGGTGCTTCTAGTTCCAATCCGCCTGAGGGTGGTGAGAGGTCAGAGTTTTATAAGGTTATAAGAGATGTGGCCAATACATTGGCAAACGTAGTTAGAGATACTCTTCGTGCTAACCCACCACCACCACCTTAATCAGTATTAGTGATAGGTGTTGACAATCGAATGAAGAATGCACTTAGAGAGGTCCAACATCATAATCCTTCTATTTTTCATGGGAGTTTGATCCAAATGTTGCAGAAGACTAGCTTATATGAGTTGGGTGCCTCTTTAACCTTTTGCAAGTTGAAGAAGATTTACGAGTTATGAATAGACGTGGCCATGGCTCGTTTGTATTCTCTCAAGTTTCAAAACAGGCTTTGACATAGTATTGTGGTCGCAAGCGTCTGGCTGGATGAAAGTCTCGTTCACAAATGGAGAATCACTTTATGAATATTGGGATAGATTTAAAAAGTTATGTGCTATGAGGGTCTCATACCAATGGATAGGAGTATGATTGATGTTGTTAGTGGAGGAGCACTAGTTAATAAAATACCAAAAGCTGGGAGATATTTGATTGGCGATATGGCAGTAAACTCCCAACAATTCAGGAGCCGATTTGAATCCCCACTATTAAAGAAAGTAAATGAGGTAAGTACTTCGAACATTAAACAACAACTTTCTAAGCTTACCTCTCTTGTAAAACAAATGGTCGTAGGAAATATATAGCAATCTATGCATGTGGGATATGTTCTATCACAGAGCATCCAACTGACATGTGCCCAACCTTGCAAGAAGGAAAGACGGAACAAGCCAATGTCATGGGTGGATTTCTAGGATAACCAAAGCAAAGGTATGACCCATTCTCTAATACTTACAATGCCAAATTGAGAGATCACCCTAATTTCGATTACAAGAATCATCAATCGATTGTTCAAAATGCCATACCAAATCGGCCACCGGGTTTCAATTAACCAAAAGTGCAATAACCTTTTCAAACTCGACCACTATTAGCACTACAACCAGCTTCACAAAGCTCAGATTCACTCTCGAGGATATTGTTAAAGCACTTGCCACTAACACAATGCAATTTCAACAAGAAACTAGGGCAAGTATCCAAAACCTAGAAAATCAATTGGCCCAATTAGCCACGAATATGAGCAAATTCGAGGGTCAAAGGCTCAGGAAAATTACCTTTTCAAACAGTGATCAATCCAAGAGAGAATGCTAGTGTGGTGAAAGCAATTAGAGGTCCTGCTAAAGAAATCTCAAACTAATGAAGGGATGACACCACTTCCACCATGAACAAAACATTATCTTTTAAGGTAAATCTTAAACCTCCTATTCCTTCCTATGTTACTCCTCTACCTTTTCCTAGCAGATTTGCAAAATCAAAGAAGAAGGAACAAGAATAGGAAATCTTGGAGATTTTTCACAAGATCGAGGTAAATATACCACTTTTGGATGCCATCAGGCAAGTACCTCGTTATGCAAAATTTCTCAAGGAGTTATGCACCAACAGGAGAAAGTTAAAAGGAAATGAAAAAGTGAGTGTAGGGGAAAATATTTCAGCTGTACTACAAAGAAAAATTCCTCCAAAGTGTAAAGATCCAGGTACATTTACCATTCCATGCACCATTGGTAATACCAAGTTTGAAAGAGCTATGATATATTTAGGACCATCTATTAATGTCATGCCATATTCTATTTATGCTTCTTTGAATCTTGGACCCCTTGCAAAAACTGGCATTATCATTCAACTTGCTAATCGTTCCAATGCATATCCCAAAGGAGCTATCGAAGATGTTCTTGTGCTGGTGAATCAATTGGTTTTCCCAGCCAATTTCTATGTTCTTGAAATGGAGGATAAGACATCTCCCAATGTAACACCGATTCTTTTAGGGAAACCATTCTTGAAAACTGTCTGAACCAAAATTGATGTTCATGATGGCCCTCTCACCATGGAGTTTGATGGCGAGGTAATTCGTTTCAATATTTTTTAGGCAATGAGGTACCTTAGTGACTTGGATTATGTTTTTGCAGTTGATGTTATTGATTCTTTGGCACAACAACTTTTTGAGTTAACTCGCAAGGATGGATTGGAAGTAGCTATTAATGAGCACATAGGGACAGAAAATTCTAAAGAACCAAGAAGGTGGATACAAGTATGTGAAGAAATGGAGGAAGCTGTGGAAAGCTTAGATGAGACTATAGCTAAAACCATAAACAGGTTTGATGTTTCTTACATTGAATTACCTGTATCTAATGAGAAATTTCTTCCTTATGCGATGAAGCCCCTACCTTGGAACTTAAGCCCCTTCCAGATCATTTGAAGCATGTATCCTTGGGTGAGAAAGATACTTTGCTAGTCATAATAGTAAAGGGCCTTACACCACTACAAGAAGAGAAACTCATCCGGGTACATAAAGATCACAAAAGAGCTATTGGGTGGACAATTGCTGACATCAAAGAGATTCAAATGTCTATATTCAAAATAAAATGTAATCTTTCTAAAATAATTCCCAAGGCAATACAGTTTTTATAAAAAATCCAAACCTGTCACTAAACCAGTGAAATTTCTAGAATTTCAAGCTCATATTAGAAAATTCACCAAAAAGTGTAGAAAAATGATTTTCAGGTGATTCAACCTGGAAATGATAGTTTGTGAAGTCTATTATAAGGTCAAAATACTAATTTTACAAAATTAACATCTAGTGAATATAGTTTTGCAAAAACATATTGCAAATCCCGGATGGCTATCAAAATGTTAGTTTGTATCATTTATATTCAATAATTCACGAAAATTTCATTTCAAATCCAAATTTAGTGAAACTAGTGCTAAATTAAAGCTTGACATGTCTATCCTAATTTTATAATGGGGACTTTGCCCACACTACAACTTGAATAAATTGATTTGTTTTAGCCATGACATAGTCACTGGCCTTCATAATCTTTTTGTCTGACATTTTGACTATCCTCACCAAGTTTATAACTCTTTGATCTTGTCCTGTAAAAATTCTCTTGTTAAGAAATCTAGAATAGAATTGTTTTCTCCTTTGATAAATTCAATTTCAAAATCAAATATGGATAAAATTGCTTGCCATCGTGCAAAAATTTATTTGGAAACCAGATTTTTAACATCTTTTTGTAAAACTTCTTTTACAGATTTACTATCAATACGAAGTAAAAACGTTTTATTGAATAAATCATCTTGAAATTTTGTAATCGTAAAACAATTGATAAATTTTCTTTTTCAATGGTTGAATAATTCTTTTGTGGTTCGAGCCATAATCCTGAATGATACCTAACTAAGTCTTCTTTATTTGACTCTGGTAGTTTTTACTTAAGAATACCTCCATATCCTATTTTAGAGGCATCTGTTTCTATAATCATAAATGCATCAAGATGTGGAATTCCTAGACAAGGAAGTGTTTTAACCTTTTCTTTTAGAATTTTGATTATCCTAGCATGTTCATCTGTCCAAGGCAATGGATTCTTTTACAGTCTTTGATATAAAGGTTTGCATAATTTTCTAAGATCTGAAAAGAAATCTAAAACATAATTTAAAGATCCTAAAAATCTTTGTAATTGATTTTTATCTTTAATTTCATCAGGAAATTTGTCAGCAAATTCAATTGCTCTTTGAACAGGTTTTATTGTTTCTTGATATATTTCATATCCTAAAAATCTTATTTTTGTTTTAAATAATTTCATTTTGGGGGCAGAAATTACTAAACCATTCTTCTTGACCACATAAAAGAATATTTTTAAATGTTTAAAATGTTATTCTATTGCTTCAGAGAATATTAATATATCATCTATATAAAAAATAATAAATTTTGTATAAGGGTTGAATATATCATTCATAATGTGTTGAAATTTAGATGGAGTATTTTTTAATCCAAATGGCATTACGTTCCATTCATAACGACCAAATGGCACTGTAAAAGCTGTTTTATATCTATCTTGATCTGCAATTTGAACTTGTCAAAATCCACTTTTCATATCAAATTTTGAAAATAATATTGCATCATAAAGTCTTTTAACTAAATCTCTTTTGTTAGGAGTAGGATACCTAATCCATTGTAGCACTTGTTTAAAGGTTTATAATTGATTACTAATCTTGGAATTCCTCTTTCTATTTCAGGTTTTTTATTAACATAAAATGTTGTACAACTCCAAGGTGATTTTGATTCACTTATTAGCTTGTTATTTAACAAATATTTTATTTCTTCTTGACAATGTTGTAATAATTCTTGATTCATTTGTATCGGTCTACCTTTTGTTGGAATTTGTTTTTCTTTAAATTCTTTAATATATGGTAAAGTAACTATATGTTTCTTTCTATCTCAAAATTGATTAGGCAAATCTGACTTACTTCTTTTTTAAATTTGTTTTCTATTTCTTCTATATTATCCTTAATATTAGGCTTTTCTAAATGTTCTTCAATTCTTTTACATTTAATTTCTTTTTGGAAATAATTAATATGATTTTGTTTATTAATTATTAAATTAATTTGTTTCGTAATTGTATTTTGTTGTAATTAATGAATTTCCCTGGTATCTATTGATGATAAAAATTTAAAACTTATTTTTGTTCCCATGATTTTTGCATGAATTCCTTGACTATCAACTTTAAATGGATATATTTGTGCTAGGAATGGAGTACCTAAAATGATATTTTGACTGAGATTTTTTACTAATATAAATGTCGTTTTAAAACAATATCCTTGATTACATATTTTAACTTTTGATAATTTATAATTTATTTCTAAATTCATTCCATTTGTACCACGTAATTTTTCAGAAGTTTTCTCATAATATTTTGTTGGAATAAGGCCTTCCCTAATACAATTTTGGTCAGCTCCTGAATCTACTAAAGCAATTGCTTCTATTTGTAAAAAATTGTCGATATGTAATAATATTCCTATATACCATTTTTGATAATTAATTTTGTCTATAATTTGTACATGATCTTCTTCTATTCGTGAACTAGAAGCTTGATCATTTCTATTTTGGGATTCAAGTATAGTTAATCTTGTTTGAGTTTGAAGTTGTTCTAATTGTTGATTTTGAATTTCTTTTTGAATTTCTTTTATTTGTTCTTTTAAATTTCTAATTTCTTGTTGTAATTCTCCTGTAGTAACTTGTTTAAATAAGGTTTGTGATGGGTATTTATCCCATATTTTGTTTAAACTAAATGTGTTTGGAGTCTTAATTTTACTTTCTTGTTCTAAAATTTCTTTTAATCTCATTAAATATTCTCTTTTTATATTTGGATCTTCAATTTTATCAATAATATCTAGTAAAAATTGTTTATCATTATTTTTAGTAATTACATTAATTTGTTTACAATTGCATATTCCTTCTGTACAGCTTAAAGATTCTCTACTTTCTGTAGTAGTGTCAATGTCTTGAATATCCAGAATATCTTCTTCACTATTACTAATACTAGATTCTTGACTAGATTGTTCACTGAATAATAATTTATTAATTTTATTTTTTAATTCATCTTGATCATTTAAAAGTTCATTGACTTTATTTTTCTTTTTACATTATTTTGCTGTATGTCCTAGTTGTCTACAATTCCAAAATACTAATTGTTTCTTTGAATAATTCTTCTTAGGTTTATATTTTTTCTTATTTTTCATGTAATATTGATTATCAAATTGATTTTTATAAAATTTCTTTGGGTTTTTCTTATATTTCTTTGAATATGACGGTGATTTAAGATTTTCATAGCCATATTGTTCACAGAATGATCTCATAGTTTTACCAAAACTTTCTATTTTCTTTTTTCTTTTTGTTCTTGACATATTGCCAAACCTTCTTTTTTAATAAAAGCAAATAATTGATCATATGTTATATTATCTCAAGGAATTGAATTTCCTCCTGTTATCTCTGTTGATTTATTGATTATTTTTTCAGAAAAGAACTTTGGCAATCCTGCAATAAATCTTTCTTTCTAGAAAGAAGCATTGCAATCATGTCTTTTGAATATATTTGTTAAAAATACACCTTTATACGATCTAAAATCTCATAAAGTTGGACATCTAAGATTTGTTAAAATTATTTTCGAACTAGCTAATTCTTCTTTAAGATTTCCTATAAAATGCATTGAAATTGTATATGTTAATACTTCTACAGTATTTTGAGTTTCTTGAATAGTTACGAACCCATCTTCATCTTCTACTTGAGTTTTCTCTCCGTGATTAAGTGTTATTTGTTGATTATTGAATCCTATACAATTATCCCACCAATAATTTAGTAGTTTCATAATCACTTATTTTATAGGCTTTATATACGATGGATGCCATAACCATTTCCTGTAAGGTATTTATTATTTCATATTATGATTTTCCATCTATGTTCCATTCATAAATTGAATCACCTGAATATTTATTGGATATAAATTGTTTTCTTTCTTCATACATTAAATCTGGCGGAGTAGGTCTTGGATAGTATGTTCTTGTAGGGGCTTGTTTCCATTTATTCCTTTAGGTAATTTTATTTATTTCATCAATATCTTTAGATGTTGTAATAGATTGAGTGTCACTATGCTGATTTTGATCTATAATATTAATATTGTATGAAGTACTTGGTAATATCTTAAGTTTTTTATTAATTTGATCAATTAAATCTATTTTAGGAAGTTTTACTGGTGTATTATTTTGCTGAACCGGTTTAAATAATGGTGGAGATATATCTTGAGGAAATGTTGCCGGTTGTTTTAATCTAATATTATCTATTTGATCTTCTATTCTTGTAACTTGTTTGGACACAGTATGTAGTAATTGATTATTAAAATTATTTTGTTCGTAAACTTTTTTAATATCTCCTAAAGTTGCAGTTTTATTATCAGGTTTATTTGATCCTTTTTTGAATGGCGTTGCTAAAATCTCTGTTTCATTTGTTTTAATTTTGATTTGTTCTAAAGGTGGGTGTATAGATTGAATTATTCCATGTTGTGTAGTTTCCCATTCTTTAAATTCATTTGTTTGTATATTGACTTGTTGACTGTCATAAGGTAATTGAATATTATGTTTTGATGCATACGTTTTAAACCATATAAAGAAAGGAATATTAATTTTTAATCTTTTCATTTCATTATACGATTTGCGTTCGAAACTAGCAAGTATACTAGATATAGGAAAATACAAGCAAATTCAATTAGAGAATTAGATGACAACTTCTTACACAATCAACTTACAAAAACCACACAAGCATTACGATAAGAAAGATAGGTTGATCTAAGCAAAACCACACAAGCTCGGATTATTTAACTTAGGTTATATTCTCCAATTGCAATCTCTGATCACAATTTTGCTACTAATGATTAGAAATTCAAGACAATTACGGATCAAGATTTCTAGTCTAGCAATAGACAATATCCAGATTATATTCAGTTGGCCACCAAAATACAATCAGCAAGCAATCATAAGCATTAAACATGGGAAAATACAAGCAACTTCAATTAGAGAATTGGATAACAATTCTTGCACAATCAACTCACAAAACCATATCAAGGGCTTTGAAATCACCCTCAACCAATTCAGATTTAGTTACACATATTCAAACACAATACAAATACAATACAATATGGAGACATTCCAGAAAATGAAAGGGAAAGGGAAAACTTAGCAAATTTGATGAAAATCTCTTAAGATTGTAGTTCTTCCTCTTTCCAAGCCTTCTTTCTCCTTCAAGAACTCCAGGAGATGAGAGAAATCCAGAGCTGAAGCCTCCCACATGTTCTCCCCTCCTCAAGTTATTAAAATAAAACCCTAAAATGAGTTTATATACTCTGCTACAGTAACCTGCTACAGCGTCCCGTATTATACATGTTACAGTGATTTGTGGAATTACATTTCTACACTTCTCACACTGTTTTGATATAACTTTCGGTACACTGAATGGATTTTTGAACTGTAAATTTCTCTCGAAAATAGACTTCGAGAGCTTTCCAACGGTATATAACATGTTATCCGGTTCATTGTATATCAATACAATTAAATCCGAGAATATAGTTGACTAGCAGAGGTGAAAATGAAGGGTTTTACTTCACTTTGGTGCAAGTTCCTCCAAAACTCCTACAAACATCAAAACCACACAAAAACATAAAAATACCAAGGATTATAGCAAAGAAACATAGATGAATTGATATGAAAATGATACATAAATAGACACCTATCACAGGGTGGCTACGGGAACACCTAGGCTTACTAACAGCTTTACGCTTTTCACTCTTAGCTACCGGGAACACCTGGCTTGCCAACGTATGCACGGCTCTCACTGCTACCCTTTCCTATCCTTAGAATTTTGTTTATTAAAATTCTACGTTACTAATAATTCTCAAATGATTTCTATAATTAGAATTTTCTCTAAATTCTACCTCTATTGCAAAGCATCCAATATTCTACTTCTAACTCATAAATATGATCTCTAAGCCAATCCATTTGAATCATTAGATCTCTTCTACTTTCTCTATCTATCCTATTCCAGTTGTATTTTAAAAGATTTCTAATATTTTTATATTCTCTTCTATGTCTCCTAAGATGATCTCTTAATCCATGCTTCTCGGTTGGTAATCTACCTACCATTTTTATAAGCTATGGCTATGATACCAAATTGAAAACAGGATCAAAATAAATATGTAGTAAATATGCAAATAAATGAAGATAATTATGGAGTAAGAAAATAACTCACTTTTTTGGCAGAATCTTAATTTAAATTATTGATGCTGAAAAGAAAATTGAGAAAATTATAGATTAGAGCAAGAGATGAAATAAACTTATTTTATTGAACAAAAGCTTTTGAAATACAAGAGAATAGGACTTAGCTGGTTTTTTCAACCAATGCTCTCAATTTGAGTACAAGAGTCATTATATAGACTCGAGAGACGGATTTCAAACCATTTGAAATCTAGCATAATAATTACAAAGTTTTATTATTTTGTCTAAGACAATATACTTTTACATGTGTACATTACAAGAATTCTTGCTTTTGACTGTTCTTGATAAGGCTAAATAAAACGTGGCTTATTTTACTCCTTTGCCACCGAACTTCTAGAAGAATTGGATAAGGATGCTTGATTTTATCTCTTTACAAATCAAAAGGATCTTGAGAGAAAGGCCCACCATATGGATCTTCATCTGGATTATCTGGAGTACTGTCGGATGAGCTGTCCGAAATTTGTTGAATAATTGTAGCCATCAACTGCTTGAGCTGTTCACTTTTTGACTTCTTCTTTTTGGAATTTTTTGATGATGTTGACTTGTCTTGAGTTTGGGCTTCCACCTTTGATGGAGTATTGGACTTGATTGATTTTTCTTTAGGCTTGGATTGTGATTGAATAGGCTTTTTCCCGGACTTGATCCAGTTTTGTAATAGTGAAGAAGATATTCTAGATATTTAAGACACTGACACTACCACAGAAAGTAGAGAATCTTTAAGTTGTACAGAAGGAATATGCAATTGTAAACAAATTAATGTAATTACTAAAAATACTGATAAACAATTTTTACTAGATATTATTGATAAAATTGAAGATCCAAATATAAAAAGAAAATATTTAATGAGATTAAAAGAAATTTTAGAACAAGAAAGTAAATTAAGACTCCAGACACATGTAGTTTAAACAAAATATGGGATAAATACCCATCACAAACCTTATTTAAACAAGTTACTATAGGAGAATTACAACAAGAAATTAGGAATTTAAAAGAACAAATAAAAGAAATTCAAAAGGAAATTCAAAATCAACAATTAGAACAACTTCAAACTTAAACAAGATTAACTATACTTGAATCCCAAAATAGAAATGATCAAGCTTCTAGTTCACGAATAGAAGAAGATTATGTACAAATTGTAGATAAAATTAATTATCAAAATGGTATATAGGAATATTATTACATATAGATAATTTTTTACAAATAGAAGCAATTGCTTTAGTAGATTCAAGAGCTGACCAAAATTGTATTAGAGAAGGCCTTATTCCAACAAAATATTATGAGAAAACTTCTGAAAAACTACGTGGTCCAAATGTAATGAATTTAGAAATAAATTATAAATTATCAAAAGTTAAAATATGTAACCATGGATATTGTTTTAAAATAACATTTATATTAGTAAAAAATCTCAGTCAAAATATCATTTTAAGTACTCCATTCATAACACAAATATATCCATTTAAAGTTGATAGTCAAGGAATTCATGCAAAAATCATGGAAACAAAAATAAGTCTTAAATTTTTATCATCAATAGATGCCAGAGAAATTCATCAATTACAACAAAATACAATTACGAAGCAAATTAATTTAATAATTAATAAACAAACTCATATTAATTTTCTCCAAAAAGAAATTAAATATAAAAGAATTGAAGAACAATTGGAAAAGCCTAATATTAAAGATAATATAGAAGAAATACAAAAAAAAATTTAAAAAAAGAAGTATGTTCAGATTTGCCTAATCAATTTTGGGATAGAAAGAAATATATAATTACTTTACCATATATTAAGAATTTAATGAAAAACAAATTCCAACAAAAGCCAGACCGATATAAATGAATCAAGAATTATTACAACATTATCAAGAAGAAATAAAAGATTTGTTAAATAAAAAGCTAATAAGAGAATCAAAATCACATTGGAGTTATGCAGCATTTTATCTTAATAAAAAACCTGAAATAGAAAAAGGAGTTCCAAGATTTGTAATCAATTATAAACCTTTAAATAAGGTGCTACAATGGATTAGGTATCCTATTCCTAACAAAAGAGATTTAGTTAAAAGACTTTATGATGCAATATTATTTTCAAAATTTGATATGAAAATTGGATTTTGGCAAGTTTAAATTGCAGAACAAGATAGATATAAAATAGCTTTTACAGTGCCATTTGGTCATTATGAATGAAACGTAATGCTATTTGGATTAAAAAATGCTCCATCTGAATTTCGACACATTATAAATGATATATTCAACCCTTATACAAAATTTATTATTATTTATATAGATGATATATTAATATTCTTTGAAGCAATAGAACAACATTTTAAACATTTGCAAACAGTCTTTTATGTGGTCAAGAAGAATGGTTTAGTAATTTCTGCCCCCAAAATGAAATTATTTCAAACAAAAATAAGATTTTTAGGATATGAAATATATCAAGGAACAATAAAACCTGCTCAAAGAGCAATTGAATTTGCTGACAAATTTCTGGATGAAATTAAAGATAAAAATCAATTACAAAGACTTTTAGGATCTTTCAATTATGTTTTGAATTTCTTTCCAGATCTTAGAAAATTATGCAAACCTTTATATCAATGACTATAAAAGAATCCATTGCCTTGGACAGATGAACATACTGGGATAATCAAAATTCTAAAAGAAAAGGTTAAAACGAGTCTAGGAATTCCACATCCTGATGCCTTTATGATTGTAGAAACAGATGCCTCTGAAATAGGATATGGAAGTATTCTTAAGCAAAAACTACCAGAGTCAAATAAAGAAGACTTTAGGTATCATTCAGGATTATGGCTAGGACCACAAAAGAATTATTCAACCGTTAAAAAAAGAAATTTTATTAATTATTTTATGCATTACAAAATTTCAAGATGATTTATTCAATAAAACGTTTTTACTTTGTATTGATTGTAAATCTGCAAAAGAAGTTTTACAAAAAAATGTTAAAAAGCTGGTTTCCAAACAAATTTTTGCAAGATGGCAAGCAATTTTATCCGTATTTGATTTTGAAATTGAATTTATCAAAGGAGAAAACAATTCTATTCCAGATGATGCGTTCGAAACTAGCAAGTATACTAGTCGCACAAGTAATAAAGTGATAAGTAAGATATCGTTCCCACGAGGGTTGATTCTAATTGAATTTGTTATTTCCAGCAACAATAAACTAAAAAGGGGGGGATTTTTGTTGAATGCTTTACTAAATGAAATAAGAATGCAATTAAAGAATAACAAAACAGAAAGTAAATTTGAATGAAAAATCAATGGGAGAAAGCTGGTTAAGGGATCCTTCTCTACCACAAGATATGGATTTGCGAATTAATTGTAGAATTGTCATCTAATTACAGCATTGAAGTTATCAACCGTAGATAATAACAAGCTCTATTACCCCAATCTTTCCTTACTTTGTTGTTAAATAAAACAAGCTCTTTATTTAATCTCTATCCATTAAACAACCTAGAACAAGCTCTCTGAGTTTAATTCAATGGATGCATTATGATAAGAAAGATAGGTTGATCTAAGCAATAAACACACAAGCTCGGATTATTTAACTTAGGTTATATTCTCCAATTGTAATCTCTGATCACAATTTTGCTACTAATGATTAGAAATTCAAGACAATTACGGATCAAGATTTCTAGTCTAGCAATAAATCACAACCAGATTATATTCAGTTGGCCACTCAAATACAATCAGCAAGCAATCATAAGCATTAAATATGGGAGAATACAAGCAACTTCAATTAGAGAATTGGATAACAATTCCTTACACAATCAACTTACAAAAACCATATCAGGGGCTTTGAAATCACCCTCAACCAATTCAGATTCAGTTACACATGTTTAAGAACGTGGTAAATACAATACAACATGGAGACATTCCAGAAAATGAAAGGGAAGGGAAAAACTTAGCAAATTTGATGTAATTCTCTTTGGATTGTAGTTCTTCCTCTTTCCAAGCTTCCTTTCTCCTTCAAGAACTCCAAGAGATGAAAGAATTCCAGAGCTTCAGCCTCCACCACGTTCTCCCCTCTTCAAGTTATGAAAATAAAACCCTAAAATGTGTTTAAATACTCTGCTACAGTGAATTGCTACAGTGCCCCGTATTATACATGCTACAGTGACTTGTGGAATTATATTTCTATACATCTCACACTGTTTTGATTACAACTTTTGGTACACTGAATGGATTTATAAACCGTAAATTTCTCCAGAAAATAGACTTCGAGAGCTTTCCAACGGTATATAACATGTCGTCGGGTTCATTGTATATCAATACAATTAAATCCGAGAAGATCACTGACTAGCAGAGGTGAAAATGAAGGGTTTTACTCCATTTTTGTACAAGTTGCTCCAAAACTCCTACAAACATCAAAACACACAAAAACATAAAAATACCACGGAATATAGCAAAGAAACATGGACGAATTGATATAAAAATAATACATAAATAGACACCTATCACCAGATTTCTTAACAAGAGAATTTTTGCAGGACAAGATCAAAGAGTGATAAACTTGATGAGGATAGTCAAAATGTTAGACAAAAAGATTATGAAGGCCAGTGATTATGTCATGGCTAAAACAAATCAATTTATTCAAGTTGCAGGTGTGGGCAAAGTCCCTATTGCAAATACTTATTTAGCTCTAGCTGAAGATCCTCTCTTATCATTTTCCCAAGTAGTAACTGGTTCATCTACCCAACCAAATACTCAAGTAGCAACTGGGTCATCTACCCAAATAGGATCATCTACTCAAAAATCTAATTATATAACCAAGAGTCAACGTCAACATCTTCAAGTTCTTCAATATACTAAGTCAGTTTCTTTAGCAGAATTAAAAACTATTACTCAAATATTGTTCCTTCCAGATTGTCAATATATTACTGATAATCCTTCAAAAAATCGTCAATTTTATGAGTTAATTCCAGTTGATACCGATAGTGTTGAATTAGTTCATCACAAAGATCCAAAAAATCTTGATCTAATTTCTTACTCAATCTGTAAAATTAAGAAAGTCAAAACCCCTAGAGAATTTGGTACCCAATTTATCTGGACCAATGTTTTTTTCTCAATTCCTTATGAACCAAATGGTTATAATTATGTAGATTATCAAACAGCCTGGTTCAAAATGTTTTACCTCAGAACATTTGATCATTCTAGATTTATACATTTGATACGAGATATCAAAAATTTTATCCTTCCTAGTTCTTAGAATGGTGGTATTATCTAGGTCCCAATCCAGCGATTTATCTAGAATAAATTAATCAATTTTCCTTTCCTTATTATAAAAAACATGCTGATACTTCAGACCAATCCTATGTCCAACAAATTCCTTGGATTTTATCCTAGTCGTATATTATTGAGCCTTATTACTCAAACTGTTATCTATCACTAGTCAAAGAGTTTAGGATTAAATGGTGGGATAAGTATGATATATTCAAGATGTTCAGCCCAAAGTATTCAAAACTGGATCAAGTCCAGGAAAAAGCCTATTCAATCACAATCCAAGCCCAAAGAAAAATCAATCAAGCCCAATACTCCATCAAAGGTGGAAGCCCAAACTCAAGACAAGTCAACATCATCAAAAAGTTCCAAAAAAAAGAAATCAAAAAGTGAACAGCTCAAGCAGATGCTGGCTACAATTATTCAACAAATTTCGGACAGCTCATCCAACAATACTCTAGATAATCCAGATGAAGATCTATATGGTGGGCCTCTCTCTCAAGATCCTTTTGATTTGTAAAGATAAAATCAAGCATCCTTATCCAATTCTTCTAGAAGTTCGGTGGAAAAAGAGTAAAGCAAGCCATGTTTTATTTAGCCTTATCAAGAACAGTCAAAAGCAAGAATTATTATAATGTACACATGTAAAAGTATTTGTCTTAGTCAAAATAATAAAACTTTGTAATTATTATGCTGGATTTCAAATGGTTTGAAATCTATCTCTCGAGTCTATATGAAGACTCTTGTACTCAAATTGAGGGCATCGGCTAAAAAAATCAGCTAAGTCCTCTTCTCTTGTATTTCAAAAGCTCTTGTTCAATAAAATAAGTTTATTTCATCTCTTGCTCTAATCTATAATTTTCTCAATTTTCTTTTCAACATCAATCATTTAAATTAAGATTCTACCAAAAAAGTAAGTTATATTCTTACTCCATAATTATCTTCACTTATTTGCATATTTACTACATATTTATTTTGATCCTATTTTCAATTTGGTATCAGAGCCATAGCTTATAAAAATGGTAGGTAGATTACCAACCGAGAAGCATGGATTAAGAGATCATCTTAGGAGAAATAGGAGAGAATATAAAAATATTAGAACTCTTTTAAAATACAACTGGAATGGGATAGATAGAGAAACTAATGATTCAAATGGATTGGCTTAGAGATCATATTTATGAATTAGAAATAGAATATTGGATGTTTTGCAATAGAGATAGAATTTAGAGAAAATTCTAATTATAGAAATCATTTGAGAATTGTTAGTAACGTAGAATTTTAGTAAACAAAATTCTAAGGATAGGAAAGGGTAGCAGTGAGAGCTGTGTATACGTTGGCAAGCTAGGTGTTCCCAGTAGCTAGGAGTGAAAAGCGTAATGCTGTTGGTAAGCCTAAGTATTCCCGTAGTCATCCAACCCAATTCTCATTTATTAAACATGGTTTTATAACTACTTCATGGCCTAAACCCCATCAAATTCAAATAAAATTACTCAAACGCCTTTAGGCATAATTTCTAAAATTTGTAATATATATATATATATATTACAAATTTTAGAAATTATGCCTAAGGGCGTTTGAGTAATTTTATTTAATATATATATATATATATATATATATATATATTGGAATTTTATAGACTGCATGTCCAAAGTGGATAATATCTAACAGTGGGCTAGGGTGTTGGGCTTCGCGCATGCGTAGGAGCCACCTTTTGAGACTTTGTGGGGGCTACCTCTCAAAGGCGTGCAGGGGCGCCACCACTTGAGACTATGTGGGGGCCACCTCTTGAGGGTTTATAGAGACCGTAAGTGCCACACACAAGCGCAAACTACCACATGCAGCTCGGGATGTGACAAATGGTATCAGAGCCTAGCCCAACCGGAAGTGTTGGGTGTCACCCTAGGGATGTAAGCCTAATCAAGCGAGGACGCTTAATTCCTAGAGGGAATGAATATAACATCCCACATTGCTTAGGAATAAGATATGTGAATAGCTTATATACCCTATGATCTTCTTAAGCTGTTAGAGGCTTTTTGGGTTGCAAAATCAAAAGCAAAACTGTGATAGACTGTGTATCCAAAGCGGACAATATCTGACAATAGGTCGGGGTGTTAGGCTTCATGCACGCATGGAGGCTACCTCTTGAGACTATGTGAGGGCCACCTCTTGAGGGTTTATAGGGACTGCAAAGTGCCACACACAGTGTAAAATGCCACATGCAAGACCACGAAGTGCCACACACAAGTGCAAAGTGTCACATGCGGGCCGGGATGTGACAAATGATATCAGAGCATAACCCAACCGGAAGTGTGAGGTGTCACCCTGGGGATTTAAGCTCAATCAAGCAAGGATGCTTGTATCCTAAGGGGGGATGTGAATGTAACATCCCACATCGCTTGGGAATATGATATGATATGTGCTTAAATACCATGTGAGCTCCTTAGGTTGTTAGAAGTCTTTTTGATTGCAAAGCCTGAAAGTAAAACCATGATGGACTGTGTATCAAAAGCAGACAATATCCGACAGTGGGTTAGGGTGTTGGGCTTCACGCATGCGTGAGGGCCACCTCTCGAAGGCGCACATTGAGGTCACTACTTGAGACTATGTGGAGGCACCTCTTGAGGTTTATAGGGACTGCAAAGTGCCACACACAAGTACAAAGCATCACATATGGGTCGGAATGTGACATAACTTCATATCTTGGTCTAATCAATGCTAATTAAGTTCATTTTCAAACTTCCAAAACAAAGCATTCAGTTCTATGATTTTTAATAAATAATACGCTCATCCAAATGATTCAAGATTTTATAAAGGCCATATAGACATACATATCTAAACTCATGTAAATTCTCATAGCATTCTAAATTCATTAGGTACCTCCAAGATTTTATGTTTCCAGATACAACAATTCTATATATAAATTTTCAGAACTGACCTCTCTATATTAAAAAATATATAACAATTCATAGTTAATTCTTAAAATCAACAAACTTTTCAGACGTGAATTAGACATCAAGACAAACAAATATACCAAATTCCACAATTTTGTGGGATCTCTAGGTACCTCAAATAATTTACCTAAGATAGACTTGCTGCAAAAAGCTAAAAATTTCAGCATTGAATAGTAAATTTTGAAAATTAATATAAAATTTTATATTCAACATTTTTCAGTGAAACTAATTTTAAGCAAACCCTTGAGATCTATTTTAATATATATAAATTTTAAAATCAAATTCAACGATAATAAACAAAAGAAATGTTTGAAATGTCTACTATTTACAGCAACCTTAGTTTTTGATCAGCACTTCTTAAATCTTAACATTTGAATGAATAAAGAAATAAACATCAAAGAAGAATAAAATACTTTGAATGGGACTTCCAATTTCTACTTTGATCTTTCTTCTTTCTCTAATTTCTCTCCCAAAAGTTTTGTACACTTGTCGACATTCCTTCCTTTGAGATTTCCTTTAATAAAACAAGCAATACAACATCTTTGGAAACCATGAAACTTACCCAATTTATCTTCTTCAAACAATCCCATTTGAGTTCTTCACCATGCCTTCTCGCCATTTCAACTCTCAAAACTTCTCTTCTCTTTGCTTCTCTTTTATTTCTTCTTTTTGTTTTATTTTTATTTATTTTTCTCTCATCTTGTATAAAATGCAAACAAAAGGGGTTGGGGCTTATTATATAGGCTAGAAATAATGGGCTTCTTGTAAGTGGCCAAAAGAGTGGGCTAGTTATCAAAACTAATGGGCCAACGCTTTTTATTAGGATTTAAAAATCCATGGGCCTTAGAACACTCCCCCCTGAAAGAAATTTCATCCTCGAAATTGCCAAGGTTTAAATTTCTAAACCATACACCATATACGCATGAGATGCTACATAACATGCACTATGTAATTAAACTCCTTGAAAATCATGTAAGTTGATCTTCTTTTTCTTCATTCACTACTAGAAAATCATTTCAATCAGTTAAAAACCTTAGTTTCTCACAAAAGAAGAATTAGGCTCTGATTGACACAAAATATTTCACCTTCCATGCACATCAACATCTGCCTCTAGTTTAGGAAGACCCAATTCCAATCCTTTCAACTTATAGTTGCAACAACTTCTTTCTCAACTTCTTTCGTACATATATTCACTTCTTAAAAGTAATTAATGAGTATACCAATTTGGCATGACACATCCCGATTATTGCTATGCTTAAGATCCCAATGCTCTGAGGAAAGCAATAACTAGGATAACTCATTACTAAAGGCTCACACTTTATGCTTCTACTACACAACTTAATAAGGCAATTGTAACAACTATGCCATATTTGAAAAATTTTATTTAAAATACTATGGATGCATCAATGAAAAATATTAAAGATAATCTGACAGAGTTCCATTTGCTTTCAAACTTAAACAACAAGAAAATCATTCTAAAATAACACTCCCAAGATGCATTTTCATCACTTAACTTCTTCAAAGACATTCGTCCCCATCTCAACTAAATCATGACAATTTCCTAACATAATATCATTGGTCTCAAACCCTTTAAATGATTGGTTCATAAAAAATTCAACAATAATAATTCAACTTCTCCCTAATAGCAAATAAAAATTTATAGTTATTATTGCACTAAGTAATTACACATCTAATCATGATCATAAACCAAATCAAATAATCATGCTGAAATCTATACAAGATAAACAACCGACTTGCATACCATAGTTTATTAGAAATATATACTTCCTTGATACATTGTCAAACATAAATATATGTATATATTGTAATCTCACTTGGAAGTCTAACTTGCTACCTTGTAGCAATCTCAGTCATGTAAACGACATGAAAATGTCATCACCTATAACCATGTAATCACTTCTGTTCAAAACCATCTCATATGGTTTATAATCTTAGCTAACCCATGACATTCATATAAATCCACTTTCATAACCAAAGTGGCCAACTCAATACTTTCTTATCAAGTCACTTAAATCCTTCTGTACTTCACTCGTTACTCTAAGCTAAACTTTAGAATAGAGCTTCAATGACCTTATAACAACATATCAAAAATATAGATTCTAAGTTCCATGGAAAACACTTTAATAACCTCAAATCTAGGTAACCATCTCATCCATAATATAATTAATACTAGGTACCCCAGCTTCATTGATTTTTCATAACTCACTCACAAATCTAAATGTCCTAAAATTTTACAAAATTATTCTTCACATGCTATAGTGTGGCAGTAGAAATTTCAAATCATTTAGGCTTGAAATACTCTTTGATATCAACATTGTTTTATAGACGTACAGAACTGCCAAACAAATTTTAGAATTGAATTATCTGACTTTGAAAATTGATAAAAATTTCAATAAAATCATGAAAACATCTAGTTCAACTCTAAAGATGTGTCCAAGTAACCATGCCAAAAATTAGAATTTTTTTTATCACTCTAATGTGGTCAAAATAATTCTGAAAGTATGGACTATATTTGGAATTCAGAACTTCCAGGATTGTAAACCCATTTTTGCAAAATCATTGCAATTCATATAAGATTTTGATTCATGTGAAATTAAATGATTTTAAACCCTTTTCAAATGGAAAATTGTAATATAAAAATCATTTCTACTAAAACATTTTTCATCAAAGATAAATTTTGAAATAATGCCAAGGCTATCACAATGACTGTATAAATTCTCTATAAAAAATAGTAAATTTTGAATATTTACCAAAAATCATAAAATTGAAATTTTTATATGAGACAACTTTCAAATCAATGCTTAAAATGTCTACTTTGTCATATCAAAAGATCCAGATTCAATTTAGTGTATAAATACTCATATAAATTTTTGAAATCATCATGTCACACTATACTTTGCAAGTTCACATCCTAGATATTGTTCATATATCATTCAATGCATACTCATATATTTCAACTTACTACTTCCAAAACTCATAATGCTTCAAAATAGAATCTTCAATCATCTTATGTCATCACATAATGCATATTATACATAATTCATATATCATATAAGCCAAGCAATTAAGAAATTTCTAAATTTCTCTTGAATAGACTTTGTATTCTAAAATTGCATATATCACATAACTCATCATATTACAATCATAAAAATTCAATTCTTCATATATATCTCAATTTCCAAAATATGATAATTATCACAACTCATAACACCAACATTAATATGAAATTAAACTACAAATTGATCCTCTAATCTACAACACTTCATAAAAGTTTCTATCCTTATAACTTACATTTTCGTGCAAATCTTAACAACTCATAATACTAACATAAAATAAACGGCCAGGTCACACTTCAATTAGCTAAGAAACAACTTCTTAGATGAGTATTTAAAGTCATAACTAAACCATAACTAACTAATTTCTCCTTGAGCTACTAGGGCTAAGTCAAATACTTCTCTAAATAGATCTTATAAGGTTGCCATGTCTATGCTTGATGGTGCTTCCACAAAACACTACATCTTTCCAAGGCAAAAACTTTTATCTAACAAAGTAAAAGTCTACAGAATCTGAAATTGTGCTTTGATGTGAAGTTGACATAACCCATCGTTAGTTACACTGGTGACTTGTGCTTGAAACTATAGACTAGAACTATTACTTATCACTTGTCTTTCTCACGAAGCAAACTTGAAATAAATTCAAGGAAATATAAAATAAACTCCAATTACAATAGCAAATAAAATTTTTATAAACATATCTATGACAACTTCAATGAAATTACTTAATATATTTTTGCACCAACACGTGGCTTGACCTCGAACTTGCTAACTAGATCACACCTTACTTTCACCTTTTGTGTGTGGAAGGGTAGGTGCGTAGGTGTTAGGGGAGGGCGAGGTGTTTTAAAAAGAAAGATGTGAGTATAAAACTCAGTAAGTGGAGATAAGAGTATATTAGTAAACAAATTTTTTAAAAATTATACTATTATAAAACAAAATCCTTGCTCTATTTAAATTAATCTTTATAAAAGTTTCTAATAATTGGGGCATAATAGATTAATATGCCATCTAATCTTTATAAAACTTTGAATAAATAAGCTATTGAATTCTTTAAATACTTCTGCTTATTTCTATACTCTTAAAAACAATAAGAAGAATAATTTTCTCAATCACATAAAACAATGTTCATAGTAATCATGCTAAAACACTTGCCCAAATGCTATTTGAAACATTAAGACATGATTTTCATTAGAATCCCTTTTTAAATAACTTCTGTAAATAACACTACTCACGAGAAGAAATGAACTATCATCATAAAACTCTTTCTAAAGATTTATGAAAATTTATACAATTTTGGTAAAAAGCTTTTTTTCTTAAGATTATTCACGTAATCATATTTAAAACACTTTGATATACCAAACAAATACCCCATAATCCAGCTAAATCATACCTGGTAAGATCTAACATCGTGCGAGCCTGCTAAACTGTTCATACCTAGCGAGGCTAAGATCGCATAGGCAGAGCTATCTGAAACTGGTCATACCTGGCGAGATCTAACATCTGCAGATAGAGCTATCTACTAAACTGGTGAGACACGTGTGTAGAGCTGTCTTTAAAGGGCTAAGCGCACAAATCATATGGTCTAAAACCTCTATGTGTGTCTGAACAGGTCCCAAAGACCTCTATCTGTATCACTATTTGAGTGAATTTACTATCTCATTATCTCAAGCTGGGTACTAGCTTAAGATACCATAACTGAATTTTCTTATCTTTGTTAAAACCAATTTTTAAAAATACTTTATATGCTAAAACCTTGTTTTTCATCAACTCATCAATCACTAAAAATTTATGCAAGCTAAAGTTGAAAAATATTTAAATCATTTAAAATCCATGATGAATATCTAAAAAAGAAATTTTTAAATACTTTAAGAAATCCTTGAAATAAAATTTGCTATGATCATTGTAAATAACATGCTTTAACGCTATTTCTCTAAAATTGGAAAATATACTTTTTTGATAAATTAGAAAGCACTTTGAATATAAAAATCCAAAATTTTTCATTTCTAAATGTTATATTTTGATTAAAACTATTTTAGAAACTAGTTTTTTTTAACATTCTAATAACTCAAAGCAACTGTAATAAATAATGCTATATTTATCTTCAAAAAAATACTATAAAAACCTAGCTTGAATACTTCTAAATTTACTAAAACATAAGAGAATCTAAGAAATACTTGATAAACTAGTAAACATGCTTGCTTCATTTCAACTAGAAATTAATTTGCTTATCACTTTAAAACTTTTAAATTTGCTAAAACATCAGGCAACTATTTCAAAAAAGAAATGCTAAATAAACATCACTAGATAAGCAACTAAACATGCTTCTTGGTTTATCTAGGAAAAAAATTTGCTAATCTCTTTAAAACTTGCTAACATGTATAAAATAGCATTTAAAATACACTTATAAAAGAATACATGATTTTTCTTGCTCATTGATGATGCACAAGTTAAGCTTTGGTATATATTCAAGTGACTTTTCCAACTACCTTGCTATCTCATTTCATCTCCAATGAAAATCTTCTGGTCCTTATCATCATAAAAGAACTCATCACATCATATGCAGTTCATAATCAACTTGAATGCTTAAGTTTCCCAATAACTAACTTCATATCTTGGTCTACTCAATACTAATTAACTTCATTTTCAAACTTCCAAAACAAAGCATTCAGTTCTATAATTTTTAATAAATAAAACACTCATCCAAATGATCTAAGATTTTATACAGGCCATATAGACATACATATCTAATCCCATGTAACTCACAATGGGTTTGTTCAAGTGGCAAGGCGGCCCAGGAGGGGGCTGGTAAGGCTAACAAAGAAGTCCTGGGTTCGACTCTTCACAATGGCCTTTCCCCATGAGGTAAGCGGGAGATCGTGACAGTGGGTTGTGGTCGCGCTGGTCTCCCCCGAGGATTATTTGTGGTGCGCGTAAGCTGGCCCGGACACCTCGGTTACAAAAAAAAAATCTAATCCCATGTAAATTCTCATAGCATTCTAAATTCATTAGGTACCTCTATGATTTCATGTTTCTAGATACAACAATTCTATAAATCAGTTTCTAGAACTGACCTCTGTCTATCAAAAAAGGCATAACAATTCATGGTTAATTCCTAAAATCACAAAACTTTTCAGATTTGAATTAGACATCAAGCCAAACAAATATCCCAAATTCTCCAATTTTATGAGATCTCTAGGAACTTGAATAATTTACCTAAAATAGACCTCCTACAAAAAGCTAAAAATTTCAGTATTAAACAGTAAATTTTGAAAATTCATTTAAAATTTTATACTTACCATTTTTCAGTAAAATAAATTTAAAAAGACCCTTGAGATGTCTATTTTATTATATATAAGTTTAAGAATCAAATTCATAGCTAATAAACAGCAGAAATTTTTGAAGTATGTACTATTCATAATAACCTTAGTTTTTGATAACCACGCCTTAATATTTCAATGAATAAAGGAATAAACATCAAAGAAGAATGAAACACCTTAAATGGAACTTCCAATTTCAACTTTGATCTTCCTTCTCTCTCAAGAGTTTGCTACACTGGCCAACATTCCTTCCTTTGAGATTTGCTTTAATAAAAGAAGCAATACAACATCTCTGGAAACCATGAAACTTACGTAATTTATCTTATTCAAACAGCCCCATTTGAGTTCTTCACCATGCCTCCTCTCCATTTCAAATCTCGAAACTTCTCTTCTCTTCTCTTTTATTTCTTGTTTTTTAGATGTCCACTCCTAATAAATAATCCTTAGGGTTCATATGGGTTAATAAGCATGACGAAATATCAAATGTGGAAATCCAACCTAATGATTATAGTGTAAGACATGTTTATCTGCAATGAGAGACTTATTACTTTATTTTAGTATGGCATGCAACGTTATTTTGGAATACTAGTTTTATTTTTTTCACTATAATGATAACATCATTGCAATTAAGCAGATGTAGAATATGGTCTTCAATTTAGGGTAATGTGTGTGGACTATCTATGGATAAATTGATAATTGCATTATGGGTATATGAGTAAACTCATCTCACTTTAGTTAATTTTGTTTTGTATATATTAGTTTCAATGTACATGGTAAATTTATTAAGGAAACAATATTCAAAAATACAGAACCAAACGAGTTTTTGATATTTTCATTTCAAAATAGAAACACGAAATACATATCTAATTGAGTTTTCATACTCTTCGGCCTTTCGTATAATGCGCAAACAAATCTCCCATTTTCATTCCAAAATAGAAGTTATGGAAACCAAACACAGATCTAGTTGCTTTTCGAAAAGGATGCTGCTCACTACTATTAAAGGTCTTTCAAATAGCATTAGAATTTCATATATTTGATATTTGTCTTCCATGAAGAACAAACCAAACGCACAATTACCATAGGCCACAAAAGCAACCACCAATAACCATTTTTGATAGTCGTGTTTATATTTTAACACCGCAAGTCAAATATGGAGAATTAACATCATTGAACACATTCAGCGTTTAAAAGACAAAAAAATTGATAAATTATTTTTATATCGTTAGTTAAATTTAATAAATAAATTATATTTTTGAATTTATTTAAAAAATTTATAAAAACGAAATATATACTAAAATATATTAACTTGTGTTATCCAACAAATCTACCCAAGTAAATTAAATTTATCTAATTAAAGATAAATACGAGTTCAACTAGATTTATTCTATATCATAAGAGTTATATTATTATTATTATTATTATTTCAAAAGATGAATTAGATCATTTATAATGATAGATGTAGGACCGTCAACAAATCAAACTGACAAGATAGGTGGTTTATAAGTTTTAGAAGTTGAAGGCAGGCTTGGGTATTTAGCTTGTTGGGTCCGGGGCCCTGGTCGGACCCGGATAAACGGGATGGGTCCAGAACATCATTGGGGTTGGTTTGGGGTAAAATTATTTTAATTCAGTTGGGACGGGTCCAGGTCCAAGTCCAAGTCCAACCTCTGGGACCAATTGACCTGCCCCGCCTCGCCTCGTCCCGCCCAACCCGTAAGATTTAGGGGTGTATTTATAAAGTTTTAAAATTTTAGGACTGTTAAGTAATTTTTTTTGTTATATTTGTTAAACTTTTCATATATGTGAATTCTTAAAAGTTTACAAACAATGCAAATAATTTAACAAAAGTTACATTTTAATTAATAATTAACATATTTTAGTATATTAACATCAATTTAGTCATGTCATAATGACAAAATAAAATATTTGTATTTTATAGTAATTGAATTTGTATAATATATACAATCATATTATTACTATTATTAGATTGAAATTAAATCAACATGCTATTGAAAAATTATTTAATTGTATTATCAACTGTTTAAAAAATTATTAATTAACTAGTTTACAAGCAATAATATACTTTTAACATTATTTCTAAAAGAGTATGTAACATTATTACTAATAAAATCAAATGGTAATTAAAATATTTGTATTTTGTAATAATTAAATTTGTTTAATATATACAATCTTGATATAGATTATTAAGTAATAATTAAATTATTGTAATATTAACAAGATTATTTTCAAAATTTATACCTTTAATATAATCAATATATTATTTTCTAAATATGTAAATAGAAATATGATAAAAATAATCTTATAACCTTAAATATTTGATTTATTGTAATTTAAATTAAATAATTAAATTATTAGTGTTTCATAAATATATATAATGTTAATTAATTGGTATATGCCAATCATATTATTACTATTATTAGATTGAAATTAAATCAACATGCTATTGAAAAATTATTTAATTTGATAGGTGTTTATTTATGTATTACTTTCATATCAATTCGTCTATGTTTCTTTGCTATATTCCTTGGTATTTTTATATTTTTGTGTGATTTTGATGTTTGTAGGAGTTTTGGAGCAACTTGCACAAAAATGGAGTAAAACCCTTCATTTTCACCTCTGCTAGTCAACCATCTTCTCGGATTTAATTGTATTGATATACAATGAACCCGATGACATATTATATACCGTTGGAAAGCTCTCGAAGTCTATTTTCTGGAGAAATTTACGGTTTATAAATCCATTCAGTGTACCAAAAGTTATAATCAAAACAGTGTGAGAAGTGTAGAAATGTAATTCCACAAATCACTGTAGCATGTATAATACGGGACACTGTAGCAGGTTACTGTAGCAGAGTATTTAAACACATTTTAGGGTTTTATTTTCATAACTTGAAGAGGGGAGAACGTGGTGGAGGCTGCAGCTCTGGAATTCTTTCATCTCCTGGAGTTCTTGAAGGAGAAAGGAAGCTTGGAAAGAGGAAGAACTACAATCCAAAGAGAATTACATCAAATTTGCTAAGTTTTTCCTTTCCCTTTCATTTTCTTGGAATGTCTGACACATCCGAAAATAGGATTGTCTCCCAAGTATAGGAGTGTCGAAGTAATAAACCCGGTGAGACCGGGGTCGATCCACGAGGAAGGGAATTTAAGCGTTACAAATTATAAGCTAAGCAAATGTGATATGGATGATTCAAGGAGATGACAAGATAATATCAATAAATATGTAAGATGGTAGGCGGTATTACCGACCATTCAAATATAAAACAAAAAGCAAGAGGAGGTAAAACCATCCATGGAAATAGGTGGTATAACCAACCATAGTAAATTAAAGAACAATTTCATAAGGTGGTAGAACCTACCATAGTAAATAAAATAAAAAGTTCATAAACAATAGAATAATTAAAATACAAGAGGAATTAACACAATAACAATGAAGGCTAAGGTTAGGGGATCCGCCCTTGATATTTCAAATAAGGATAATTAACCCATTTTAGTTATATGAATTATATTTGTTTCATTACCAATATTTATACCACTTCTTGTAAATGGGTTCAAGCATCCAATGTGCCAATCACCATATGTCTACAACAAATCAAGGTTCCTAACTAGATTCGTGTCGGTAAGGAAGAACCATACATCATCTAGAAAGGATCCAAGCATTTGATGTGCCAAGGATTGTCGACAATGGATCAAGACCTCCACTTTACGAGTGGTGTCAAGATTGATTAAGAAATTAAATATAAATCATATTGAATAAACATTATAAGATTAAGATTATTAAGCACATATTAAGGGTTAGAGAATCCTTATTCTCATATCAAGGGTTTCACCCTTTCACCTTAGCAAAAGAGAAATTAGAAGAACATTATAATAGAAAGAAAATAAAATGCAAGAAAAAGGAAATTCATTAATAACATAAACACACAAAACACAATACAAGATCCTAGCCAAAGCCAAAATGTTCCAGCCAAGGCCAAGATGCCCTAATGGGTCACAAGGCACCTCTATTTATAGATACATCCAGGGGCAAACTTGTCAAATTACAAGGGCATAATTGTCAAATATTAGTTGTAAATATCTTTGACAATTGGGATCATTAGGCACCGACTTTGACCATCAATTTTGACATCGAAATGTTGTGAATTTTAATCACATGTCTTCATGAAAGTTGTAGATATTTCTCTCAGCTTTCTAGAACATATTGATTTGCACAATTTGGATACGTATTTGAGAGATACGGTCCAAATACTGAGGCCTGGTCAGACTGGGCCGAGACTGTAAATGGGTTCACTTCAAGCCCAATTTTGGTCCACTAAGAGCCCGAATTTGATGATTCTTGTGAAATGCAATCTTGTAGACAATTAAATCAGCTTTCCAAAACATTAAGAATTGCATCATTCTGATCTATAAATAGAGAGTTATGCCCATTTTACCGAACCTGTAACAAAACCAGAATTAAGAGAAATTAATTCCAAAGATGCAAATGCTACAAATATGCTTAAGTTGAGAATTTAATGACACTATTAATGCAATATGATAAACTAAACTCTTATTAAACATGCATATTTAAGTGTTCATCACACCCCCCAACTAGCTTATTGCTAGTCCCTAGCAATTAAAGCGTTATTATTTAGAAGTGATTTATAGAATTTTACATCCAAGGTGGTCATTATTGCACTCTCCTTGATTTTATCCAAATAAACAAACTCTCAACTGATTTTTTTTTTTTTTATGACTCATGTACCCTTCAGTCAAGATATCCACAAACCTTCTTTTGTGCTCAGTTGACACATGACTATGGGGCTTATTAGAAATAAGCCATATCGGTTCTAGTATTTGTTAAGGTTAACAACCTTAAGGTAGGGGATATTCATTCATTTTATACATTTTTTTTCTTTTTTTTTTTTTTTTTTCGAAAGAATGCATCTTTTACCCATGTAGCGAGCCTTAGGCTAATGACTCCCAGACCAGTTGGCCTTAGGGCACTAGGTGTTAAGACACCCCTACGAGCTTAACGACTCGGGTTGCGGATGCTTTATTTTTACTTAGAACTTGTGGATAGTGCAATGTTCGATCCCATTAAGCTTTCTCCTTAATCCATGTAGCGAGCTTTGGGCCAATAGCTCCCAAACCAGTTGGTCTTAGGGTATTAGGTGTTGAGGCAACCCCTCGGGCTTAATTGCTCGAATTAAGGAGGCTACGAGACCAAACTTATCCACAATTGCTTTCTCTTTTTTTTTCTTTTTTTTTTCACTTTTTTTTTTCTTTTTTTTTTTTTAAACTTTCCCTTTCCTTTGTGTTGTTATCCTAAACAAAACAAAAGAACTCAAATATTACAACATTTCATTTCGCCACCCACAATCATGCATCAAGGTATGTGTGTGTGTGAAGAAAGATTCATAGATACTTGCTTAATGAGCACATGAGCACACAATTTATTAAATGATAAGGTTGTGAGAGTTCATAAATTTGAATGATTCAAAGTGAAATGAATAAGACTTCCTTGTTATAAAATTCAAAAATCAAGTCTAAATAATATCAAGTTAGCTAAAATGAGTTCATAAGATCAAAATAAAATGACAAATTGTTAGAATGGGTTTCAAGAGTTCAAACTGGCCCTCCATACTCTGCCATTCCTGACCCAGAATGCGTCTCAAGAGGATTTGAACTCCTTACACCGCACTCTGAATCTAATTACTAACTCGCTTTTTTTTTTTTTTGCAAGAAAAAAATAAAATTTCAAGACACACTTATGTCTACTATCCTTCCCCCCCAACCAAATGAAACATTGTCCTCAATGTTTAAATGTAGAGAGATAAAGTACAGGAGACATTACCTGAAGCTTCTGTTATTCAAGAGAGATGACATGAAAGACTCATAAAATAACATGCTAAAAATAAAATAAAATAAAAGACAAAAAAATTACAAACGGAGATTCAGATCCAATTTGCACTTTTTGTTTTGCCCTCATGCCCAATTAATTTGAGTACTAGCTGGGTCAGGTTCATACTCAACTTCTTGTAATTTGTCAAGTAACTCACCAGCAGAAGTGGCAGAAACAAGGATCTTTCTCGCCCAATGTGGGATAAAATTTTGTTTTACAGCTGCATCAACAAAACTTATTAAAGGATCAAAGAAATTGTTAACATTCAACAAACCTATGGGTTTTTGATGGAGATTCAGTTGGGCCCAAGAGGCAATTTGAAAAATTTCTTCAAAAGTGCCAAAGCCAACTGGTAAAGCAATAAAGGCATCTGAATTGATGAGCATATGTGCCATGCGTTCATGCATAGAGGAGACCTGTAACTCCTTCCAAACCGTTTTTCCAACAATGCTTTCTACAGCCAAAGCTTTAGGAATAACTCCTAACACTTGACTACCTCCTACATGTGCAGCTGTTGATACGCAACCCATTAACCCGAGGCTACCTCCCCCATAAACCACATGAATCTTTCTTTCAGCAAGTAGCCTACCAAGATAGTTTGCTACTTCTACAAACTCCTCACTTTTACCCGGTCGAGATCCGCAGAATACACATATCCTTTGGATTCGACGTTGTGAAGTTCCCTCCTTGTCTATGCAACTCTCTAACTATGTGTGAGGAAGAGAATAAGAGATGTGGTATTATGGAGTGCAAAAAGGTATGCTAATGATGACATCTAAATAGGTAGCTCGGTTGCTTTTTGAAAAATATGACAATAATGCATAGAAATTCAAAAAAAGATGATGAAATAAGACACCATAAGTCAAGCAAAAGATACAAATTCAAAAATGACAGCTATAAGGCATTAGAATTCAAAAATGATGGGACGCATGCATATGTACAGGCAGTTGTGACTGTGGCTCACATCTTCCTCTGGTTTTACGTCCAGAAACGGCTTAAACACCTTCTATGAGTTGGGGATATGCTTCCCATCCAGTTTTCTGATAAACTGGCAAACAGGGTCGTTTTGAGTCAGATTCCCAAGACTATAGCGTTCCTGCTCATCTCGGAATTGTGTCCACAAATTAAAAATTTCACGCTGCACAAGTCCACAAGAATGCGTCTCAAGAGTCATTCAGATATCATCCAAAGACTCCTTACTCAGTCCATTCTTGATGAACTGTAGTTTATCCTCTCGATTGTTAGACAAATATCCCAAGGAGCGGCAACGCTGGTTACAAGTCCATCTTGCACATCTGGGACAAACTTGCAACCTTTTCGCTCTTCGCTTTTTGGCATAAGAGCTTTTTCCCAAACCTGGCATATGGGAAACAAGATTATCTGAAAACTCACAAGAGAATCGAACCTTGGCTTCAATTAACCATCTTAAATCAACAGGAATACCCTTACGCATCAACAACCTTAGTCTTTCTGCACGAGCTTTATAAATTTTAAGCAAATCATTTGAGGAAGAGAGGGAAAATGTTTGTGCAATTTTGAGAGAATGGTATCCATGTGAAGAAAATGAGAGAGAAGAAAAGAAAGTGGATGCAAGGTGAGCAACAGTTTTTAGGGAACTGAAAAACTGACTTTAATAGTCACGGAGTACCGTATCCGCCACTTGACCGGGAAAAATCAATCCTTAAAAAGGATCGAATAAAGCAATGGACTCTTCGTTTTGGGCAAAATTTTCAAAGAATGGTTTTAACCGTTGTCCATTAACTTTAAACACATTACCATTCTTTGGGTTCTCAATTTCAACTGCTACATGAGGGAAAACATTTTTTACAATGAAAGGCCCAGTCCAACGAGACCGAAGTTTACCAGGAAACAAATGCAATCTTGAATCATACAAAAGAACTTTTTGTGAAGTTTCAAAAGATTTTATAACAATGGATTTGTCATGAAAAACCTTCATTTTTTCTTTGTAGATTTTAGAATTTTCATACGCTCATTCTGATTTCTTCAAGTTCACTCAGTTGAGTTCGTAACTTGCAAGCATCATTCAAGTTTGGCTTAACTGGTAAGGGCCCAATAGCTTTAGTTCAATTTCCACTGGCAAGGGACACGGTTTTCCATAAACTAATCTATAAGGATGACATTTCCCAATGATGTTTTGAAAGCAGTTCGGTAAGCCCAGAGTGCATCATTAAGTCTTAAAGACCAATCTTTACGATTTGGGTTAACCGTTTTTTTTAAGATCTGTTTTATCTCCCTATTAGATAATTCAACTTGTCCACTTGTTTGTGGGTGATAAGGTGTAGAAATTTTATGGGTTATTCCATATTTCTTCATTAAAGTTTCAACTGGTTTGTTACAAAAATGTGTACCCCCATCACTAATAATGGCTCGAGGAATTCCAAATCTACTTAAGATATTCTCCTTCAAGAATTTTACAACTGTTTTGTGATCATTGTTTCGACATGGAATTGCCTCGACCCATTTTGAAACATAGTCCACTGCAACAAGGATGTACACGAAACCAAATGACGGTGGAAAGGGTCCCATAAAATCAATACCCCAGCAGTCAAAGATTTCAACGACAAGAATGGGATTCAACGACATCATGTTTCTTTTTGAAATAGATCCCAATTTTTGACAATTTTCACACGTTTTGCAAAATGCATGTGTATCTTTAAATAAGGTGGGCCAATAAAATCCACATTGTAAGATCTTAGCAGCTATTTTTCTAGATGAAAAATGTCCTCCACATGCTTAAGAATGACAAAAGTTAATGACACTACTTACCTCATTGTCGGGTATGCATCTTCTCATTATTTGGTCTGGACAATATTTGAACAGATATGGGTCATCCCAGTAAAAATTTTTCACCTCGGTTAAAAATTTTCTTTTGTATTGAGCATTCCAATGAGGTGGCATTTTCCCTGTCGCAAGAAAATTTACAATGTTAGCAAACCAAGGTACAGTAGCAACAGAAAATAAAAATTCATCAGAAAAAGAATCATTGATAGGTGAAGTTTCAATTAATGTCTCTGTCGTTAGTCTTGAAAGATGATCAGCAACGACATTTTCGGCGCCTTTCTTATCCTTTATTGTGATGTTGAATTCTTGGAGCAATAAGATCCACCGTATCAATCTAGGTTTTGCATCCTGTTTAGTCATTAAATATCTCACAGCTGCAGGGTCAGTGTAAACAATTGTTGGAGAGCCAATTAAATAAGATCGAAATTTGTCCAATGCAAATACTACTGCAAGTAGTTCTTTCTCAGTTGTTGTGTAATTCATTTGTGCATCGTTTAAAGTCCTCCTTGCATAGTATATTACATAAGGCTTACCTTCTTTTCTTTGTCCTAAGACAGCACCAACGGCATAGTCACTTGCATCACACATCAATTCAAAAAGCAAGGACCAATCAGGAGATTGCATAATTGGAGCAGTTGTTAAAAGTCCAATTAGTGTATCAAAGGCATTTTGACATTCTTGAGTCCATTCAAAGGAAGTATCTTTTATTAAGAGGTTACAAAGAGGTTTATATATAGCACTGAAATTTCTTATGAACCTCCTATAAAATCCAGCATGCCCTAAGAATGAACGAACCTCTTTAAACTGTTTTTGGTGGAGGCAAATAGGAAATTAATTCCACTTTTGCTTTGTCCACTTCAATTCCTTTAGAAGACACCACATGACCTAACACAATTCTGAAGTGGACCATATAAGACATTTTCCCAATTCAAAAAAAATAAGGACTTTGTCTACACACCTTTTTAGGACTTTTCTAAATAGACAATTATCAAAGAGTTCAAAAGGACAGTAAATCATCCATGAAAACTTCTAAACAATTGGGCCCTTTCAACAATGTCACTGAAAATGTTTTTTTTTTAATAACATGCATCTTTGAAAGTGGCTGGGGCATTACAAAGTCCAAAAGCATTCTCCTAAATGCAAAAGAAACCCCCCCCCCCCCCCCCCCCAAAAACCCCCAAACACATGCAAAGGGGACGTGATGTGGTGCTTTCTTGGTCTTCAAGTGCAATGGGGATTTGATAGTAGCCTGAGTATCCACAAGAAAGCAGTAGTAGGGGTTTCCTGCTACTCTTTCAAGAATTTGGTAAAGGAAGGGTAAGGGAAAATGGTCTTTTCTAGTGACAGCATTTAATTTTCTATAATCAATGCATATCCTCCAACTAGATGAGACACGAGTTGGCAATAATTCACCCTTTTCATTTTTAACTACTGTAATGCCAGATTTTTTAGGTACTACCTGTGTAGGGCTTACCCACTTACTATCAGAAATAGGATAGATAATTCCCACATCAAGTAGTTTGAGAACTTCAGCCCTAATGACCTCTTTCATGTGTGGATTTAATCTCCTTTGAGGTTGTTGAGATGTTTGGCATTTTCCTCTAAATGTATTCTATGTGTGCAAATTAAAGGGTTAATGCCTTTTATATCTTTTAAAGTCCACCCAATTGCATTTTTATGCCTTTTAAGCACTTCTATTAACTTACCTTGTTGCTCGCATGTGAGGGATGAAGAAATTACCACCGGATATGTCTGATTCTCCCCAAGATATGCATATTTCAGTCCTTCAGGTAAGGGCTTCAATTCTAGCTTGGGAGCTTCATCTTCCTTGCTTTCATTCATTTGCCCCAATTCTTCATCAAATCTTGATTTTGAGCCTTTTTCCATCACCTGTGCACAATCCAATAAAGAGCATATATCAGAAAGATCAGACTCTAGTTCCATGCTTGATTCTAATGAATTCATTAGAGAAGTTTCCAAAGGGTCAGAAGAACTCCCTTTTTGGATGTGATCTTCCATAATAGATTCAATTATATTGGCTTCATCAACTTCATCTTCTTCTTCATTTGGTTGTTTGCACATATTAAAAACATTAAGTTATAATGTCATGTTTCCAAATGATAGCTTCATGACTCCATTCCTGCAATTAATCAAAGCATTAGAGGTAGCTAGAAATGGACGCCCTAAAATAACAGGAATTGAATTGCTTACTTCCACTGGTTGTGTGTCCAAGGCGATAAAATCTACTGGGTAAATGAATTTATCAACTTGAACTAACACATCTTTTACTATTCCTCTTGGTACTTTAATTGATCTATCAGCAAGCAAAAGAGTGACAGAAGTTGGTTTTAACTCACCTAGATTGAGTTTTTGAAAAACCGAGTATGGAAGCAAATTCACACTAGCACCAAGATCAAGTAAGCTTGTTCAATTTTATGGTCTCCAATAACACATGAAATTGTAGGACAACCTGGATCCTTATATTTCACTGTATTATTATTTTGAAGAATAGAACTTACTTGCTCAGCTAGAAAGGCCTTCTTTTTCACATTCAGTTTTCTTTTCACAGTGCACAAGTCTTTCAAAACTTTTGCATAAGAAGGTACCTGTTTGATCACATCAAGCAAGGGAATGTTGACCTTTACCTGTTTGAAAATTTTAAAGATTTCAGAATTGTGAGTTGGCTTCTTTGGTGTAGCTAATGCTTGAGGAAATGGAGGCACAGATGAGGATTTGGTTTCTTCTTCGCTAGGTGTTGGGTTGGCAACCTCTTCCTGTCCTTTAGAGATCGATTCTTCTTCTTTCTCACAAGGATTAGGAATGTGTTTTTCAACAATCTTACCATTGCGAAGGGTCATGACTGACTTGGCTTGGTCAAAGTAATGGTTAATTGAATTTCCTGCATTTGAGTTAGATTGATCTTTGGGGTTTTGCAATGTTTGAGAAGGAAATTTTCCTTTCTCTTGGATGCTACATGTAGATGCAAATTTTTCAAGAGTTTCTGACAAATTTGCTAATGTTTGAGCAGTTTGGCTATTGAAAGTCTCTTGCTTTGTAAAGAATGAATGCAATGTTTCTTGAAGGTCATTCCTAGGAGGAGGAGCATATGCATGATCATGAGAATTTTGAAAATTTTGTTGTGTTTGAAAAGGGACTTGTGAAGATTGTGCATGATTGTCATTTTTCCAGCTAAAATTTGGATGATTTCTCCAACCAGGATTGTAGGTTTGTGAATATGGATTGTGATTTGGCCTTTTGAAAGTGTTCAAAGCATTGGCTTCTTCATGGAGACATTCCCTAAAGGCAGGCAAAGTTGGGCAATCATCAGTAGAATGGTCATTGTCATCACAAATGTTACAGACATTTTCTTGAATAGATTTCAATTGACCACTCTTTTTCATCTCTTAAGCCTCGACTTTTCTAGCTAGGGATGCAAATTTGGCTTGAAGGTCATGGTCTTCCTTAAGGTTGTAAATGCCTCTATTGGATGTCGAGGTTGGGGCCTTGCCTGGTACCTCATAGGTGCCAGCAGTGTCCCAATTTTGTGCCTTTTCTGCTAAGGAATCTAGGAAGTCAAGTGCTTCCTCAGGGTTTTTTTCTTTAAATTCTCCTCTACACATTAATTCTACTAGTTGCCTATCTTGAGGTGTTAACCCTTC
>SNVD02009224.1:0-35710 GCA_013180625.2 Boswellia sacra | reverse complement strand
AGATTACAGATGGAGCGTTAAATCCAGTTTACGCCTCTTATTGCCTTCTCCAAACCAATCTATCCGAGCTATTGCTGGATCGGGCGAATAGACGAATGCTTGTAATTTGTCAATTAACTCCCCTGCAGTTGAAGCTGTAACCAGGATTTGCCTCGCCGACTATGAGATGAAGTTTTTTTCTATGCTTGATCAAGAAAAGACAACAAACCATCAAAAAAATTATTGACATTTAACAAACCAATGGGTTTCCGTGGATGTTTAGCTGTGCCCAAGAGGTGATTTGAAATATCTCCTCTAATGTACCATAACTACCGGGCAAAGCTATAAATGCATCAGATTTAATGACCATATGTGCAATACTCTCATGCATACTAGAAACCTATAACTCTTCCCCCATGGTGTTGCCTACGATATCTCGTACAGCTAATGGTTTAGGGATAATGCCGAGAACTTTGCTTCCTCCTAAGGATGCAGCTGTCGACACACACCCCATTAACCCAAGACTACCCCCTCCGTAAATCAAATGAATACCCATCGCAGCTAATGTCCTACCAAGATCAAGAGCTGCTGTTGTAAACTCTCCATCTTTACCAAATTGCGATCCACAAAATACGCATATATTTTGGAGTCGCCGAATTGGTGTTTTCTCCATTTCTACAGTGCTCTAACCTTGTGTAAGACAATGATGCACGTTAGGTAATATGCTTTTCAAGTGTAAGACAGGTTATAATAATGACATTTCAAAATATGCAGCATGGATATATACACACTTAAAACTCTCAAATTTGACACGTGGGGACATAATTTCGGTGGGAGTTGCTCGATGCAGATTTATCGCCCCAAGATTTGAAAAAATGAGATATGCTTTCGGCGAGGTTTGACAAAACCTACACACTTGTCTCCCACGTGAAGCTGTCTCTTATACACATCTAGATGTGTATAAGAGACAGCCTCCACACTTGTCTCTCACATGTGCATGAAAAATGGAGATATACTTTCGGCGGAGGTTGACGAAACCTCCGCACTTGTCTCCACGTGTGCTTATGACATGGGGTAGTCATATGGTTTGTCAAAAAGAAAACTTAAAATTTGAAACAAACAAAATCAACAAACAACAAAAACACAAAGACAACATTGATAATCAGATCAAACGACAAAAACACAAAGAAGAAAATAAAATTCGACAACAACAACACACATTCAAATATACAAGTAGTTGTGATTGTGGCTCACATCTTCCTCTGGTTTTACGTCCAGTAACGGCTGAAACGCCTTCTATGAGTCGGGGATTTGCTTCCCATCCAGTTTTCTTATAAACTGGCAAACAGGGTCGTTTTTAGTCAGATTCCCTAGACTATAACACTGCAATTCATCACGAAAGTGTGTCCATAGATTAAGCAATTCACGCTGAACAAGTCCACAAGAATGTGACTCAAGAGTTAATAAAACATTATCCAGCGACTCATTACTCAAACCATTTTTAATAAATGAAAGTTTATCTTCTCTATTCCTGGACGCAAAACCTAATGAACGACAAGTCTGGTTACATTCCATCTAGCACATTTATAACATACTTGTAACCTTGTCGCTCTTTCGCCTCTTGCGTAGTAGCTCTTGCTTTCCTAGACCAGGCATGTATTTTTGCGAGTTATTTCCGTGGGGGGGCTCACCGGACAATCTCACCTTGGCGTCTGTGATAAGCCACTATATCACAAAGGCACATTTAGGAGCATCAATGCCCAAAGTCTAGTCATCCGTACTTTATAAATTTTAAACACAGCATTTTGAGGAAGTAAAGGGAAATATTTACGAAGGTTCGATAGAAAGATATCGGCATCCATTGAAGAGAAGAAAAGGAGAGATATTACCGATAATGCGATTGAGTTTGTTCTCCCAGATATGCACGATTCGAACCTTCGAGCAATGACTTCAGCTCCCGTTTGGATGTTTCCTCAAGCTGCTGCACAAATGAATTCGAAGTAAGAAATAATCAAATTAAACAAAAGGAAGGAAAAGAAAAGAGCAGAAACGAAACTAAAGACATATAAAAGAGATAACAACACAATAGCAAACAAAAGTAAAAAAAAATATAAAAACAAATTAAGACAGATGGCAAAGAGAGATAAAACCTGGTCAATTTGATGGTCTACGAAAGGAATCTCCTCGAGACACAAAAATTGATCATTATTACTTATTTTATTTTTCTTTTCTTTTCTTTTTTTAATTTTTTTTTTCAAAAACATTGGGTTGGCCTCCCATAGCGCTTGGTTTAACGTCCTCAGCCCGACGTTGGTTCCATCATGGAAGGGTCCAATCTCCACTGTACTTCTCTAGTGGGCTTGGATCCTTTTTCCAACAAGAATTGGTGCATGCATATGGCTGGGCCTTGGATGTTAGCAATCGTCCACCCAATAGCTGTTTTGTGGTCTATAAGTATTTGGACGGGTTTCTCTTCTTGTATTCGTGCAAGGCCCATTTCTATTATAATTGGCAAAGGATCATTCTCACTCAATAATCCATGCCTCAAATGATCTGGAGGAAGCTTAAGCTCCAAGGCAGGGGCTGTCATCACAGAAGAAAGAATTTTCTCATTAGACAAAGAAAATTGAATGTACAAAACATCATACCTATTTGTGGTTATTGCTATGGTCTCATCTAAGCTTGCCACAACTTCCTCCATTTCTTGGACACTTGTATCAAAATTTCTGACTCCTTAGAATTTTCTGTCCCTATGTGCTCATTAATAGCTATATCCAATCCATTCTTGCGAGTTAACTCAAAACATTGTTGTGGCAGAGAATCAACAACGTCAACTGCAAAACAGAATATAAGTCACTAGAGTACCTCATTGCCTCAAAAATATTGAAACATATCACCTTGCCATCAAACTCTATGATGAGAGTGCCATCATTAACATCAATCTTGATTCTAACAGTTTTCGAGAATGGTCTCCCTAAAAGAATCGGAGTTGGATTAGGAGATGTCTCATCCTCTATTTCAAGGACATAGAAGTTTGCTGGGAAAACCAATTGATTCACCTGCACAAGCACATCTTCCACAACTCTTTTGAGATATGCATTAAAATGATCAGCGAGTTGAATGGTAATAACAGTTTTCGTAAAAGGTCCAAGATTTAAGGAAGCATAAATAGAATATGGCATGACATTAATAGATGCTTCTAAATCTAACATAGCTCTTTCACACTTGGTTTTACCAATGGTGCATGGAATGGCGATCGTACCTGGATTATTGCATTTCGGAGGAATTTTCCTTTGTAATACAGCTGAAACATCTTCCCCCACACTTACTTTCTCATTTCTTTTTAACTTTCTTTTGCTTGTGCATACTCACTTGAGACATTTTGTAATATGAGGACTTGCGCGATAGCCCCCCATCCAGAAGTGGGATATTTCCGTCGATTTTGGGAGAGGTTTTTTCCAGGATTTCTTGTTCTTGTTCCTCCTTCTTCGATTTGTGCAAATGCTATAGGAAAGAAGTGAAGGAGACAACTATGAAGGAGTGGGAGTATAGGTTTACCTGAGGTCCGTGTTTTGGTATCATGGTGGAAGTGTGGTCCATCTCCTTCATCGTTCGTGATTTTCTTTGGCAGGACATCTAATTGCTCTCCATTTTTGAAAAGTTATTCGCCACAGAATTCTCTCTTTGGATTGATCACCGTTTGAGAAGATAATTTTTCTGAGTCCTGGCCCTCGAATTTGCTCATGCTAGTAGCCAATTGTCCCATTTGATTTGCCAGGTTTTGGATACTTGCCCCAGTTTCCTGCTGGAATTGCATTGTGTTAGTGGCAAGTGCATTAACAATATCCTGGATTGACATACCTGAGTTTTCTGGAGCTGGTTGTGGTGCTGGTTGTGGCATTGGTGGTGGTTGCATTTGAAATGGTTGCTGCACTCTAGGTTGATTAAAACCTTGTGGCCGATTTGGTATGGCATTTGGGGCGATTGGTTGATGATTCCAGTAATTAAAGTTAGGGTGATCTCCCCATCCGGCATTATAAGTATTAGAGAAGGGATCATACCATTGCCTTGGTTGTCCTGGAAATCCACCCATGGTATTGGCTCGTTCCATCTATTCTTCTTGTAAAGTTGGATACATGTCCATTGGATGCTCCATGGTAGAATATACCCCACATGCATAAGGTTTCTGCATATGCCCTACAGCCATGTTTTCCACAAGAGAGGTTAGCTCAGAAAGTTGTTGTTCAATGTTCGGAGTGCTTACCTCATGTACTCCCCATGGTACTTGTGGCTCAAATCCGCTACTGAATTGATAGAAGTTTACTGCCATGTTGTCTAAACACAAACAATCAGAAAAGAAAAACAAAGAAAATATGAATCAACAATGAAAACAAAATAACAAATCGATTAGAAAATCAATCCCCGTCAACGGCGCCAAAAACTTGATGCGTTCGAAACTAGCAAGTATACTAGTCGCACAAGTAATAAAGTGATAAGTAAGATATCGTTCCCACGAGGATTGATTCTAATTGAATTTGTTATTCGAAAGCAAAACCAGAGTAAATGGGGGGTTTTGTTGATTGATTAACTAAGTGAAATAATAATGCAAACGAAGAATAACAAAACAGCAAGTTAATTCGAATGAAAAATCAATGAGAGAAAGCTGGTTAAGGGATCCTTCTCTACCACAAGATATGGATTTGCGAATTAATCTTAGAATTGTCATCCAATTACAGTAATGAAGTTATCAACCGTAGATAACAACAAGCTCTGTTATCCCAATCTTTCCTTACTTTGTTGTAAATAAAATAGGCTCTTTATTTAATCTCTATCCATTAAATAACCTAGAACAAGCTCTCTAAATTTAATTCAATGGATGCATTACGATAAGAAAGATAGGTTGATCTAAGCAATAAACACACAAGCTCGAATTATTTAACTTAGGTTATATTCTCCAATTGTAATCTCTGATCACAATTTTGCTACTAATGATTAGAAATTCAAGACAATTACGGATCAAGATTTCTAGTCTAGCAATAAATCACAACCAGATTATATTCAGTTGGCCACTCAAATACAATCAGCAGGCAATCATAAGCATTAAATATGGGAGAATACAAGCAACTTCAATTAGAGAATTGGATAACAATTCCGTACACAATCAACTTACAAAAACCATATCAGGGGCTTTGAAATCACCCTCAACCAATTCAGATTCAGTTACACATGTTTAAGAACGTGGTAAATACAATACAACATGGAGACATTCCAGAAAATGAAAGGAAGGGAAAAACTTAGCAAATTTGATGTAATTCTCTTTGGATTGTAGTTCTTCCTCTTTCCAAGCTTCCTTTCTCCTTCAAGAACTCCAAGAGATGAAAGAATTCCAGAGTTGTAGCCTCTACCACGTTCTCCCCTCCTCAAGTTATGAAAATAAAACCCTAAAATGTGTTTAAATACTCTGCTACAGTGACTTGCTACAGTGCCCCGTATTATACATGCTACAGTGACTTGTGGAATTATATTTCTATACATCTCACCTGTTTTGATTAGAACTTTTGGTACACTGAATGAATTTATAAACCGTAAATTTCTCCAGAAAATAGACTTCGAGAGCTTTCCACAGGTATATAATATGTCATCGGGTTCATTGTATATCAATACAATTAAATCCGAGAAGATCACTGACTAGCAGAGGTGAAAATGAAGGGTTTTACTCCATTTTTGTGCAAGTTGCTCCAAAACTCCTACAAACATCAAAACCACACAAAAACATAAAAATACCAAGGAATATAGCAAAGAAACATGGACGAATTGATATAAAAGTAATACATAAATAGACACCTATCAACAGAGCTTATTGTTATCTACGGTTGATAACTTCAATGCTGTAATTGGATTATAATTCTATGTTAATTCACAAATTCATATCTTGTGGCAGAGAAAGAACCCTTAACCAAGTGTCTCTCATTGATCTTTCATTCAAATTAACTTCTGTTTTGTTATTCTTATTTTGCTTTCTTATTTCATTTAGTTAATCATTCAACAAAACCCCCCCTGTTTAGTTTATCGTTGCTGGAAAATAACGACTTCAATTAGAATCAATCCTCGTGGGAACGATATCTACTTATCACTTTATTCTTGTGCGCTATATAACTTGCTAGTTTCGAACGGGCATCACTTCCACTTCCTCAAAATGCTGTGTTTAAAATTTATAAAGTACGGATGACTAGACTTTGGGCGTTGATGCTCCTAATGTGCCTGCTGATATCCGATGGCTTATCGAAGCCAAAGTGAGATTGTCCGGTGAGCCGGACATTAATCTCGCAAAATACATGCCTGGTCTAGGAAAGAGCTACTACGCCAAGAGGCGAAGAGCGAAAAGGTTACAAGTATGTTATAAATGTGCTGGATGGAATTGTAACCAGACCTGTCGTTTTCATGTAGGTTTTGCGTCCAGGAATAGAGAGATACTTTCATTTATTAAGACTGGTTTGAGTAATGAGTCGCTGGATAATTTTTTGTTTAACTCCTCGAGTCACATCTTGTGGCCGTTGTTCAGCCGGAATTGCTTGAAATCTCGGACACAATTTCGTGATGAATTGCAGTGTTATAGTCGAGGGAAATCTGACTAAAAACGACCCTGTTTGCCAGTTTTAGAAACTGGATGGGAGCAACTCCCACGACTCATAGAAGGCGTTTCAGCCATTGCTGGACGTAAACCAGAGGAAGATGTGAGCCACAATCACAACTACTTGTATATTTGAATGTGTGTTGTTGTTGTCGATTTTTTTCTTGTTTCGTTTGATCTAATTATCAATGTTGTTTTTGTGTTGTGATAGGTGTCTATTTATGTATTACTTTTATATCAATTCGTCCATGTTTCTTTGCTATATTCCTTGGTATTTTTTTGTTTTTGTGTGGTTTTGATGTTTGTAGGAGTTTTGGAGCAACTTGCACAAAAATGGAGTAAAACCCTTCATTTTCACCTCTGCTAGTCAGTGATCTTCTCGGATTTAATTGTCTTGATATACAATGAACCCGACGACATATTATATACCGTTGGAAAGCTCTCGAAGTCTATTTTCTGGAGAAATTTACGTTTATAAATCCATTCAGTGTACCAAAAGTTCTAATCAAAACAGTGTGAGATGTATAGAAATATAATTCCACAAGTCACTGTATCATGTATAATACGGGGCACTGTAGCAAGTCACTGTAGCAGAGTATTTAAACACATTTTAGGGTTTTATTTTCATAACTTGAAGAGTGGAAAACGTGGGAGGAGGCTGCATTTCTGGATTTCTCTCATCCCTTGGAGTTCTTGAAGGAGAAAGAAGATTTTGAAAGAGGAGGAACTACAATTCCAAGAAGATTCATCTACAAAGAAGATTTTCAAAGAATTTTGCTAAGTTCTTTCTTTCCTTTTCAATTCTGGAATTTCTCTGTATTGTATTTGTTATTCTGATTGAATATGTGTAACTAAATCTGAATTGGTTGAAGGTGATTTCAAAGCCCTTGATATGGATTTTGTGAGTTGATTGTGTAAGAAATTGTTATCCAATTCTCTAATTGAAGTTGCTTTTATTTTCCCATATCTAATGCTTATGATTGCTTACTGATTGTATTTGGAATGGCCAACTGAATATAATCTGTTGTTGTCTATTGCTAGATTAGAAATCTTGATCCGTAATTGTCATGAATTTCCAATCATTAGTAGCAAAATTGTGATCAGAGATTGCAATTGGAAAATACAACCTAGGTTAAATAATCCGAACTTGTGTGATTATTGCTTAGATCAACCTATCTTTCTCATCGTAATGCTTCTATTGAATTAAACTTAGAGAGCTTGTTCTAGGTTGTTTAATGGATAGAGATTAAATAAAGAGCTTGTTTTATTTAACAACAAAGTAAGGAAAGATTGGGATAACAGAGCTTGTTGTTATCTACGGTTGATAACTTCAATGCTGTAATTGGATTACAATTCTATGTTAATTCACAAATTCATATCTTGTGGCAGAGAAAGAACCCTTAACCAAGTGTCTCTCATTGATCTTTCATTCAAATTAACTTCTGTTTTGTTATTCTTAATTTTCATTCTTATTTCATTTAGTTAATCATTCAACAAAACCCCCCCTGTTTAGTTTATCGTTGCTGGAAAATAACGAATTCAATTAGAATCAATCCTCGTGGGAACGATATCTACTTATCACTTTATTATTTGTGCGACTAGTATACTTGCTAGTTTCGAACGCGGATCAATACCTTGGAGCTTAAGCTACTTCCAGATTCTTTGAGGCATGTGTTTTTGGGTGACAAAGATCCTTTGCTAGTTACAATAGAAATGGGCCTTGCACCACTACAAGAAGAGAAACGCGTCCGAGTATTTAGAGTTCACAAAACAGCTATTAAGTGGACGATTGCTAAGATCCAAGGCCCAGCCATATGCTTGCACCATTTCTTGTTGGAAGAAGGATCCAAACCCACTAGAGAAGCACAGCGGAGATTGGATCCTCCCATGATGGAACCAACGTCGGGCTGAGGACGTTAAACCAAGCGCTTATTGGGAGGCCACCCAATGTTTTTGTAAAATAAATAAAAAAAAGAAAAGAAAAATAAAATAAGGTAATAATGATCGATTTTTGTGTCTCGAGGAAATTTCTTTTGTAGGCCATCAAATTGATCAGGTTTTATCTCTCTTTGACATCTGTCTCATTCGTTTTTATTTGTTTTTACTTGTTTTTGACTTTTGTTTGTTATTGTGTTGTTATCTCTTTTATGTGTCTTTAGTTTCGTTTCTGTTTTTTTTCTCTTTTCCTTGTGTTTAATTTGATTATTTCGTACTTCGAATTCATTTGTGCAACAGCTTGAGGAAACATCCAAAGGGGAGCTGAAACCATTACCCGAAGGTTTGAAACGTGCATATCTTGGAGAAGAACAGGCTCAATCGCATTATCGGTAATATCTCTCCTTTTCTTCTCTTCAATGGATGCCGATATCTTTCTATCAAACCTTCGTAAATATTTCCCTTCACTTCCTCAAAATGCTGTGTTTAAAATTTATAAAGTACGGATGACTAGACTTTTGGCGTTGATGCTCCTAAATGTGCCTGCTGATATCCGATGGCTTATCGAAGCCAAGGTGAGATTGTCCGGTGAGCCGGACATTAATCTCGCAAAATCCATGCCTGGTCTAGGAAAGAGCTACTACGCCAAGAGGCGAAGAGCGAAAAGGTTACAAGTATGTTATAAATGTTCTAGATGGAATTGTAACCAGACTTGTCGTTCATTAGGTTTTGCGTCCAGGAATAGAGAAGATAAACTTTCATTTATTAAGAATGGTTTTGAGTAATGAGTCGCTGGATAATGTTTTGTTAACTCTCGAGTCACATTCTTGTGGACTTGTTCAGCGTGAATTGCTTAATCTATGGACACAATTTCGTGATAAATTGCAGTGTTATAGTCTAGGGAATCTGACTAAAAATGACCCTGTTTGCCAGTTTATAAGAAAATGGATGGGAAGCAAATCCCCGACTCATAGAAGGCGTTTCAGCCGTTACTGGACGTAAAACCAGAGGAAGATGTGAGCCACAATCACAACTACTTGTATATTTGAATGTGGGTTGTTGTTGTCGAATTTTATTTCTTTCTTGTTTCGTTTGATCTGATTATCAATGTTGTTTTTGTGTTGTTGTTGTTGTTGATTTTGTTTGTTTTAATTTCAAGTTTTCTTTTTGACAAACCATATGACTACCCTATGGCATAAGTACACGTGGGAGAAAAGTGTGGAGGTTTTGTCAACCTCCACCGAAAGTGTATCTCTATTTTTTATGCTTCACGTGGGAGACAAGTGTGGGGGTTTTGTCAACCCCCGCCGAAAGTGTATCACCATTTTCCATGCTTCACGTGGGAGACAAGTGTGTAGGTTTGTCAAACCTCGCCGAAAGCATATCTCATTTTTTCAAATCTTGGGGCGATAAATCTGCATCGAGCAACCCCCACCGAAAGTATGTCACCATGTGTCAAAATTTGAGAGTTTTATGGGTGTATATATACATTCTGCATATTTTCATATGTCATTCAATAACATGTCTTGCAATTGAAAAGCATAATATCTAACGTGTCTTACACAAGATTAGAGCACTTGTAGAAATGGAGAAAACACCAATTCAGCGATTCCGCAATATATGCGTATTTTGCGGATCGCAATTTGGTAAAGACGGAGAGTTTACCACAGCAGCTCTTGATCTTGGTAGGACATTAGCTGCGAGGGGTATTAATTTGATTTATGGAGGGGGTAGTCTTGGGTTAATGGGGTGTGTGTCAACAGCTGCATCCCTAGGAGGGAGCAAAGTTCTCGGCATTATCCCTAAACCATTAGCCGTACGAGATATCGTAGGCAACACAATCGGGGAAGAGTTACAGGTCTCTAGCATGCATGATCGTATTGAACATATGGTTGTTAAGTCCGATGCATTTATAGCTTTGCCTGGTGGTTATGGTACATTAGAGGAGATATTTCAAATCACATCTTGGGCACAGCTAAACATCCATCGGAAACCCATTGGTTTGTTAAATGTTAATAATTTTTTTGATGGTTTGTTGTCTTCTTGATCAAGCTGTAGAAAAAAATTTCATCTCACCGTCAGCAAGGCAAATGCTGGTTACAGCTTCAACTGCAGGAGAGTTAATTGACAAACTACAAGAATTCGTCTATTCACCTGATCCAACAATGGCTCGGATAAATTGGTTTGGAGAAGGCAACAAAAGGCGTCAACTGGATTTAACCCTCCATCTGTAATCTCTATTTGCTGGTTTGCTTCGTTTTTGTTTGCTTTCTTTTTAGTGTGTTTATTTGAGATTTTTCATGTCGTTTCTTTTGAGCTTTTTCAGGTTATTTCTTTCGTCCCAGGTAATATTTTCTAATCTCGGTTTTTTAGAGTGGTGGCTTAAAAAGTTCAAGTTCTCTTGAAACGCATTCTGGATTTCTTTAATCCATAATGGCTGAATAAGGAGGCTAACTTCTAAACTTTTTAGACCCATTTTAACTGACTTGTTTGTGTTTGTTGATTTGTTGGACTTTATTATTTTCTGAGTAAGTTTAGTTTTAGGTAATTCCGAGTTGTTGTGTGTATTTGTCTTTATCAGTTTCGATTCAAAAAAAAAAAAATTGTGGAAAAACCTGAGAATGGCAGAATATGGGGTTTTCTTAACTCTTGAAACGCATTCTCTCTCAATAAATCTTTAGTTTGTTTATTTCATGTTGTTTGAAGTGTCATGTTTCTTGTTTTGTTCTTTCATAATAAAGGTATATAGGCTGGAAACCTTAAGTCTGCGGGCTACTGGTCTAAGGATTGTTGAAATATACAATATTGACTCAGGTGTAACAATGCCACGTACCTCTTCTCTTGCATTTTATGGGCCAATGATAAGGCAATGATTGAATTAAGAATAACTCTTGGAAAATGATAAATGATGCATGGATCTGTGTGCTTAAAATGTTTATTGGTTTTCGCTTTGCTTTTGATTCCTTGCGCAACATTGAGCACTGAGCTATTATCACTGAGTTATTTGTTCACTTAGAGAAAGTTTATGTAATTAAATGTTTCTTCAGATTTCAATGAATTCTAGAACTTGTTTGATGGTCACTCAAGGCGAAATCCTAGGCGGTGCAACATTGGGGAAATGATTTAGGCCATCTTTGGACCGTTTGAGCCTTAATAGCCAACCTTGACAGAAATTTATCCCTAGTTACCCCTTTGAGCCTCTGTAATCCTTTTTCTTTGTTAACTCACTAAAGATTTCCTAACCTAAAATAATTTTGTTCCAAACAGTTAATCCCTTACCTATGAGCATGTAGATCATTACAATTAAATTCTGAGCTATGTTCTGGTTTTGGGAAGTTAGAAGAGGTTGGGATGTATCATGAGCAATACAAGTGAGTTCCATTGTGTTTGGAAAAAAAAAAAAAAGAAAAACAGAAAAAAAAGCCAATCTGTACCTATCGTCCACGTACTTACACATTGAGGACAATGTGTTGTTTAAGTGGGGGGGAGGGGAAGTGTAATGAAAAAAAGAAAAAAAAAGAAAAAAAAAGAACAAAAGAAGAAGAATAAGAGATCTATACCCTTAAGTGTTCTTAAAAAGAATGAAACAACAAAGTGTGGGGGTGTAGTTTTCTTTTGTTTTCTGAAAAAAAAAAAAAGATTGAGTGTTCTAAATAAGTTTGGGGGAGTAACCTGGTGAATTGAAATGAAGTTGTGTTATAGGGTTGAGCTCTACATAGTCTTGAATGATTTATGTGTTTGTGGGTGATTTGAGCCAAATTATTATCCTTTATCATACCTTCACCCAAGCCAAACGTTACAAGCTTAATAAAGTCCTACTTGATCCTTGGTGTTGTGCATGTCTACATTAGTGGAGAGTGACTTGAAAAGCAGGGCTATGGAGTTCATTTATACACACATCTTCAATATTAAATATGATTCATTTTTATGCATAAACTCATCCGGTTTACAAGTGATTAGGTGAGAATGGCTCTACACACACACACTTGAGGAATTGAAATGAAGCGAAACTAATCTTTAAGCTAAAATTCTTGATCAAGTGCATTATTTTGAAGTTTTCCTTGGGTTATAATTAAGTACAATCTTTGAGGCCTATTTGCAAGATGAAGCATTTATGTGTTTTAAATTTTTGTTGATTCTGTTTCGGTTTAGTTTTATTTCATATTGTCGTAGTTGCTCGAGGACTAGCAAGTCTAAGTGTGGGGGAATTTGATAAGTGTCTATTTATATATCATTTTCATATCAATTCGTCCATGTTTCTTTGCTATATTCCTTGGTATTTTTATGTTTTTGTGTGCTTTTGGATGTTTGTAGGAGTTTTGGAGCAACTTGCACAAAAATGGAGTAAAACCCTTCATTTTCACCTCTGCTAGTCAACAATCTTCTCGGATTTAATTGTATTGATATACAATGAACCCGATGACATATCATATACCGTTGAAAAGCTCTCGAAGTCTACTTTTTGGAGAAATTTACGGTTTATGATCCATTCAGTGTACCGAAAGTTGTAATCAAAACAGTGTGAGAAGTGTAGAAATGTAATTCCACACATCACTGTAGCATGTATAATACGGGACACTGTAGCACGTTACTGTAGCAGAGTATTTAAAACACATTTTAGGGTTTTATTTCATAACTGGAAGAGGGGAGAACGTGGAGGAGGCTGCATCTTTGGATTTCTCTCATCTCTTGGAGTTCTTGAAGGAGAAAGAAGATTTTGAAAGAGGAGGAACTACAATTCCAAGAAGATTCATCTACAAAGAAGATTTTTAAAGAATTTGCTAAGTTCTTTCTTTCCTTTTCAATTCCGGAATTTCTCTGTATTGTATTTGTTATTCTGATTGAATATGTGTAACTAAATCTGAATTGGTTGAGGGTGATTGCAAAGCCCTTGATATGGATTTTGTGAGTTGATTGTGTAAGAAATTGTTATCCAATTCTCTAATTGAAGTTGCTGGTATTTTCCCATATCTAATGCTTTTGATTGCTTACTGATTGTATTTGGAATGGCCAACTGAATATAATATGTTGTTGTCTATTGCTAGATTAGAAATCTTGATCCGTAATTGTCATGAATTTCCAATCATTAGAAGCAAAAATGTGATCAGAGATTGCAATTGGAAAATACAACCTAGGTTAAATAATCCGAACTTGTGTGATTATTGCTTAGATCAACCTATCTTTCTCATCGTACTGCTTCTATTGAATTAAACTTAGAGAGCTTGTTCTAGGTTGTTTAATGGATAGAGATTAAATAAAGAGCTTGTTTTATTTAACAACAAAGTAGGAAAGATTGGGATAACAGAGCTTGTTGTTATCTACGGTTGATAACTTCAATGCTGTAATTGGATTACAATTCTAGGTTAATTCACAAACTAATATCTTGTGACAGAGAAAGAACCCTTAACCAAGTGTCTCCCATTGATTTTTCATTCAAATTTACTTTCTGTTTTGTTATTCTTTACTTGCATTCTTATTTTATTTAGTAAAGCATTCAACAAAAATCCCCCCCCTGTGTAGTTCATTGTTGCTGGAAATAACAAATTCAATTAGAATCAATCCTCGTGGGAACGATATCTTACTTATCACTTTATTACTTGTGCGACTAGTATACTTGCTAGTTTCGAACGCATCACAAAGTTCTCGGCATTATCCCTAAACCATTAGCTGTACGAGATATCGTAGGCAACACAATCGGGGAAGAGTTACAGGTCTCTAGTATGCATGAGCGTACTGCACATATGGTTGTTAAGTCCGATGCATTTATAGCTTTGCCGGGTGGTTATGGTACATTAGAGGAGATATTTCAAATCACCTCTTGGGCACAGCTGAACATTCATCGGAAACCCATTAGTTTGTTAAATGTTAATAATTTTTTTGATGGTTTGTTGTCCTTTCTTGATCAAGCTGTAGAAAAAAATTTCATCTCACCGTCAGCAAGGCAAATGCTGGTTACAGCTTCAACTGCAGGAGAGTTAATTGACAAACTACAAGAATTAGTCTATTCACCTGATCCAACAATGGCTCGGATAAATTGGTTTGGAGAAGGAAACAAAAGGCGTCAACTGGATTTAACCCTCCATCTGTAATCTCTATTTGCTGGTTTGCTTTGTTTTTGTTTGCTTTCTTTTTAGTGTGTTTATTTGAGATTTTTCATGTCGTTTCTTTTGAGCTTTTTTAGGTTATTTCTTTCTTCCCAGGTAATATTTTCTAATCTCGGTTTTTAGAGTGGTGGCTTAAAAAGTTCAAGTTCTCTTGAAACGTATTCTGGATCTCTTCAATCCATAATGGCTGAATAAGGAGGCTAACTTCTAAACTTTTTAGACCCATTCTAACTGACTTGTTTGTGTCTGCTGACTTGTTGGACTTTGTTATTTTATGAGTAAGTTTAGTTTTATGTAATTTAGAGTTGTTATGTGTTTTAGTCTTTATCAGTTTTGATTCAAAAAAAAAATTGTGGAAAAAACTTGAGAATGGCAGAATATGGGGTTTCTTTAACCCTTGAAACGCATTCTCTCTAAATAAATCTGTAGTTTGTTTATTTCATATTGTTTGAAGTGTCTTGTTTTGTTCTTTCATAATAAAAGTATATAGGCTGGAAACCTTAAGTCTGCGGGCTACTGGTCCTAAGGATTGTTGAAATATACAATCTTGACTCAGGTGAAACAACGCCACGTACCTCTTTTCTTGCATTTTGTGGGTCGATGATAAGATAATGATTGAATTAAGAATAACTCTTGGAAAATGATAAATGATGCATGGAGCTTTGTGCTTGAAATGTTAATTAGTTTTTGCTTTACCTTTGATTCCTTGCACAAAATTGAGCACCGAGCCATTATCACTGAGTTATTTGTTTACTTAGAGAAAGTTTAAGTAATTTAAGTGTTTCTTCAGATTTTAATGAATTCTAGAACTTGTTTGATGGTCACTCGAGGCGAAATCCTAGACTGTGCAACATTAGGAAATGATTTAGGCCATCTTTGGATCGTTTGAGCCTTAAGAGCTAACCTTGACTAAAATTGATCCCTAGTTACCCCTTTGAGCCTCTGTAAAACTTTTTCTTTGTTAACTCACTAAAAGATTTCCTAATCTCAATTGAATTTGTTCCAAACAGTTTATCCCTTACCTATGAGCATGTAAATCATTCGCAATTACATTTTTATGTTTGGGAAGTTAGAGGAGGTTGGTTGTGCCATGAGCAATGCAAGTGAGTTTTATTATGTTTGTAAAAAAAAAAAAAAAGAGAAAAAAAATCTGTACTTATCTTCCACGTACTTAAACATTGAGGACAATGTATTGTTTAAGTGTGGGGGAGTGGAATTGCAGTTAAAAAAAAAAGAAAGAAAAAAAAGAAAAAAAGAGTTCTATACCCTTGGGCGTTCTTAAAAAGAATGAAACAACAAAGTGTGGGGGTGTAGTTTCTTTTGCTTTCTTAAAAAAAAAAAGAAAAAAGGAAAAAAGAAAAAAGAAAAAAAAGAGAGTTCGAGTGTTCTGAATAAGTTTAGGAGAGTCATTTGATGAATAAGAATTAATTTTTTATGTCATGGGCTTGAGCTCCACATAATATTGAATGATTTTATGTGTTTGTGGGTGATTTGAGCCTAATTATTATCCTTTATCATACCTTCACCCAAGCCAAACGTTACAAGCTTAATAAAAGTCCTACTTGATCCTTGGTGTTGTGCATGTCTACATTAGTGGAGAGTGACCTGAAAAGTAGGCCTATGGAGTTCATTTATACACACATCTTCAATATTAAATATGATTCATTTTTATGCATAAACTCAGCCGGGTTACAAGTGATTAGGTGAGAATGGCTCTACACACACACACTTGAGGAATTGAAGTTAATCGAAACTAATTTTTGAGATAAAATTCTTGATCAAGTGCATTATTTTGAAGTATTCCCTGGGTTATAATTAAGTACAATCTTTGAGGCCTATTTGCAAGTTGAAGCATTGGTGTGTTTTAATTTTCTCTGATTCTGTTTCGGTTTAGTTTTGTTTCGTATCATTTTAGTTGCTCGAGGACTAGCAAAGTCTAAGTGTGGGGGAATTTGATAGGTGTCTATTTATGTATTACTTTTTTATCAATTCGTCCATGTTTCTTTGCTATATTCCTTGGTATTTTTATGTTTTTGTGTGGTTTTGATGTTTGTAGGAGGTTTGGAGCAACTTGCACAAAAATGGAGTAAAACCCTTCATTTTCACCTCTGCTAGTCAGTGATCTTCTCGGATTTAATTTTATTGATATACAATGAACCCGATGACATATTATATACCGTTGGAAAGCTCTCGAAGTCTATTTCTGGAGAAATTTACGGTTTATAAATCCATTCAGTGTACCAAAAGTTCTAATCAAAACAGTGTGAGATGTATAGAAATATAATTCCACAAGTCACTGTAGCATGTATAATACGGGGCACTGTAGCAATTCACTGTAGCCGAGTATTTAAACACATTTTAGGGTTTTATTTTGATAACTTGAAGAGGGGAGAACGTGGAGGAGGCTGCATCTTTGGATTTCTCTCATCTCTTGGAGTTCTTGAAGGAGATTGAAGGCTTGGAAAGAGGAAGAACTACAAATCCCAAGAGATTTCATCAAATTTGCTAAGTTTTCCCTTTCCCTTTCATTTTCTGGAATGTCTCCATATTGTATTGTATTTGTATTCTGTCTGAATATGTGTAACTAAATCTGAATTGGTTGAGGGTGATTTCAGAGCCCTTGATATGGTTTTTATGAATTGATTGTGCAAGGAATTGTTATCCAATTCTCTAATTGAAGTTGCTTGTATTTTCTCATGTTTAATGCTTATGATTGCTTGCTGGATTGTATTTGGGTGGCCAACTGAATATAATCTGGATATTGTCTATTGCTAGACTAGAAATCTTGATCCGTAATTGTCTTGAATTTCTAATCATTAGTAGAAAAATTGTGATCAGAGATTACAATTGGAGAATATAACCTAAGTTAAATAATCCGAGCTTGTGTGTTTATTGCTTAGATCAACCTATCTTTCTTATCATAAGGCATCCATTGAATTAAACTCAGAGAGCTTGTTCTAGGTTGTTTAAAGGATAGAGATTAAATAAAGAGCTTGTTTTATTTAACAACAAAGTAAGAAAAGATTGGGGTAATAGAGCTTGTTATTATCTACGGTTGATAACTTCACTGCTGTAATTAGATGACAATTCTACAATTAATTCGCAAATCCATATCTTGTGGTAGAGAAGGATCCCTTAACCAGCTTTCTCCCATTGATTTTTCATTCAAACTTACTTTCTGTTTTGTTATTCTTTACTTGCATTCTTATTTCATTTAGTAAAGCATTCAACAAAAATCCCCCCCTGTTTAGTTTATTGTTGCCGGAAATAACAAATTCAATTAGAATCAATCCTCGTGGGAACGATATCTTACTTATCACTTTATTACTTGTGCGACTAGTATACTTGCTAGTTTCGAACGCATCAATGGGCCTTGGATTTCAAAAATTGTCCACTCAATAGCTATTTTGTGATCTGTAAGTATTCGGACGAGTTTATCTTCTTGTATTCGTGCAAGGCCCATTTCCATTGTAACTCGCAAAGTATCATTCTCACCCAAGAATCCATAATTCAAATGATTTGGAAGTGACTTAAGCTCCAAGGTATTAGCTTTCATCACAGAAGGAAGAAGTTTCTCATTAGATAAAGGCAATTCAATGTACGAAACATCATACCTATTTGTGGTGATAGCTATAGTCTCATCCAAGCTTGTCACAGCTTCCTCCACTTCTTTAGACACTTGTATCAGCTTTCTTGGTTCTTTGAAACTTTCTATCCTTATGTGTTCACTAATAGCAACATCCACTCCATTCTTGCGAGTTAACTCAAAACATTGTTGTGGCAAATAATCAATAACGTCAACTGCAAAAACAGAATGTAAGTCATTAGAGTACCTCATTTCCTCAAAAATATTAAAACATATCACCTTGCCATCAAACTCTATGGTCAAAGTGCCATAATGAACATCAATCTTGATTCTAGCAGTTTTCGAGAATGGCCTCCCTAAAAGAATCGGTGTTGGATTAGGAGATGTCTCATCCTCTATTTTAAGGACATAGAAGTCTGCTGGAAAAACCAATTGATTCACCTGCACAAGCACATCTTCCACAACTCTTTTGCGATATGCAATAAAATGATCAGCAAACTGAATGGTAATACCAGTTTTCGCAAAAGGTCCAAGATTTAAAGAAGCATAAATAGAATATGGCATGACATTAATAGATGCTCCTAAATCTACTATAGCTCTTTCAAACTTGGTATTACCAATGGTGCATGGAATGATGAACGTACCTGGATCTTTGCATTTTGGAGGAATTTTTCTTTGCAATACAGCTGAAACATTTTCCCCCACACTTACTTTCTCATTTCCCTTCAACTTTCTATTGTTGGTGCATAACTCCTTGAGAAATTTTGTACAACGAGGTACTTGCTCAATAGCATCCAGAAGTGGTATATTTACCTCGATTTTGTGAGAAGTTTCCAGGATTTCTTGGTCTTGTTCCTCCTTTTTCGATTTTGCAAATCTACTAGGAAAAAGTGGAGGAGAAACATATGAAGGAAGGGGAGTTATAGGATTTACCTGAGAAGTCAGTGTTTTGTTCATGGTGGAAGTGGTGTCATCTCCTTCATCAGTTTGTGATTTCTTGGCAGGACATCTAATTGCTCTTCATTTTGCAAAGTTATCGCACAAGAATTCTCTCTTGGATTGATCACCGTTTGACAAGATAATTCTACTAAGCCTTGGCCCTCGAATTTGCTCATTGCTAGTGGCCCTAATTGTCCCATTAGTTTGATTTGCCAGGTTTGGATACGCCCCAGTTTTCCTGCGGAATTGCATTGGTTATTTTTTGTGCAAGGCATAACAATGTTCCTGGAGAGACCAGTACCTGAGTTTTGTGAAGCTGGTTGCGAGCTGGATGTGGGCATTGGTGGTGGTTGCATTTGAATTGGTTGCTGCACTCTAGGTTGATTGAAACTTTGTGGCCGATTTGGTATCACATTTGGAGTGATTGGTTGATGATTCCAGTAACTGAAATTATGTTGATCTTTCCATCCAGCATTGTAAGTGCTAGAGAAAGGATCATACCATTGCCTCGTTTGTCCTGGAAATCCACCCATGGCATTGGCTTGTTCCATATATTCTTCTTGTAAAGTTGGATACATGTCGATTGGATGCTCTATCGTAGAATATATCCCACATTCATAAGATTTTTGCATATCTCCTACAGCCATGTTTTCCACAAGAGAGGTTAGCTCAGAAATTTGTTGTTCAATGTTCGGAGTGCTTACCTCATTTACTCTCCATGGTACTTGTGGCTCAAATCCGCTACTGAATTGATAGAAGTTTACGGCCATGTTGTCTAAACACAAACAATCAGAAAAGAAAAACCAAAGAAAATATGAATCAACAATGAAAACAAAAAATAACAAATCGATAAAGAAAATCAATCCCCAGCAACGGCGCCCCAAAACTGACATCGCGATTCGAAACAGCAAGTATACTAGTCGCACAAGTAATAAAGTGATGAGTAAGATATCGTTCCCACGAGGATTGATTCTAATTGAATCTGTTATTTCCAGCAACAATTAACTAAATGGGGGGTTTTGTTGGTTGATTAACTAGATGAAAAACTGAATACGACGGTAATTAATGAATAACACAATTCAAACTAAATTGAAATGGGAATTAATCAATGATAGAAATCTGGTTAAGGGATCATTCTCCACCACAAGATATGGATTTGCGAATTAATTGTAGAATTATCATCCAATTACACAATTGAAATTATCAACCGTAGATAACAATAAGCTTTGTTATCCCAATCTTTCCTTACTTTGTTGTTAAATAAAACAGGCTCTTTATTTAATCTCTATCCATTAAACAACCTAGAACAAGCTCTTCTAAATTTAATTCAATGGATGCATTACGATAAGAAAGATAGGTTGATCTAAGCAATAAACACACAAGCTCGGATTATTTAACTTAAGTTATATTCTCCATTGACAATCTATCATCACAATTTGTACTAAGATTAGAAATTCAAGACAATTACGGATCAAGATTTCTAATCTAGCAATAGACAACAATATAGTCGTATATTCATGTTGGCACATTCCAATACAATCAGAAAGCCAATCATAAGCATTTAGGTATGGGAAAAAATACAAGCAACTTCAATTAGAGAATTGGGATAACCAATTTCTTACACAATCAACTCACACAAAATCCATATCACAGGGCTTTGAAATCACCCTTTAACCAATTCAGATTTAGTTACACATATTCAGACAAATACAAATACAATACAATACAATACATAGCAATTCCAGAAAATAAAAGGGAAATGAAAAACTTAGCAAATCTGATGAAATCTCTTAGGATTTGTAGTTCTTTCTCTTTCCAAGCCTTCAATCTCCTTCAAGAACTCTAAGAGATGAGAGAAATCCAAAGATGCAGCCTCCTCCACGTTCTCCCCTCTTCAAGTTATGAAAATAAAACCCTAAAATGTGTTTAATACTCTGCTACAGTAACCTGCTACAGTGTCCCGTATTATACATGCTACAGTGATTTGTGGAATTACATTTCTATACTTCTCACACTATTTGATTAGAACTTCTGGTACACTGAAGGATTTTAGTTAAACCGTAAATTTCTCCAGAAAATAGACTTCGAGAGCTCTTCCAACCTTTTTTCTTGGATTTTATGGGTCGATGATAAGATAATGATTGAATTTGAATACTCTGAAAAATGATAAATAATGCATGGATCTGTGGGCTTTGAAATGTTTATGGGTTTTGGCTTTGCTTTGATTCCTTGCACAACCTTGAGGCACTGAGCTATTATCACTGAGTTATTTGTTTACTTAGAGAAAGTTTATGTAATTTAAGTGTTTCTTCAGATTTAAATGAATTCTAGAACTTGTTTGATGGTCACTCGAGGCGAAATCCTAGACTGTGCAATATTAGGGAAATGATTTAGGCCATCTTTGGACCGTTTGAGCCTTCATAGCCAACCTTTATTAAAATTGCTCCCTAGTTACCCCTTTGAGCCTCTATAAGCCTTTTGTTTTTTTTCTTGTTAACTCACTAAAAGATTTCCTAACCTCGAATAAATTTTTTTTTCCAAACAGTTTATCCCTTACCTATGAGCATGTAGATCATTCACGATTACATTTTGAGTTATGTTCTGGTTTTGAGAAGTTAGAGGAGGTTGGGATGTGTCATGAGCAATGCAAGTGCATTTTATTGTGTTTGTAAAAAAAAAAGAAAGAAAAAAAACAAAGAACCAATCTATACTTCTTGTCCACGTGCTTACACATTGAGGACAATGTGTTGTTTAAGTGTGGGGGAGGGGAAGTGTTGTAAAAAAAAAGAAAAAAAAAGAGAAAAAAAAAAGAAGAAAAAGAGATCTATACCCTTGAGTGTTCTTAAAAAGAATGAAACAACAAAGTGTGGGGATATAGTTTTCTTTTGTTTTCTACAAAAAAAAAAGATTGAGTGTTCTAAATAAGTTCGGGGGAGTAACCGGGTGAATTGAAATAAGTTGTGTTATAAGGGTTGAGCTCCACATAGTCTTGAATGATTTATGTGTTTGGGGGTGATTTGATCCAAATTATTATCCTTTATCATACCTTCACCCAAGCCAAACGTTACAAGCTTAATAAAGTCCTACTTGATCCTTATTGTTGTGAATGTCTACATTAGCGAGAGTGACTTGAAAAGCAGGCCTATGGAGTTCATTTATAAACACATCTTCAATATTAAATATGATTCATTTTTATGCATAAACTCATCTAGGTTACAAGTGATTAGGTGAGAATGGCTCTACACACACACACACTTGAGGAATTGAAGTGAAGCGAAACTAATCTTTGAGATGAAATTCTTGATCAAGTGCATTATTTTGAAGTTTTCCTTGGGTTATAATTAAGTCCAATCTTTGAGGCCTATTTGCAAGATGAAGCATTTGTGTGTTTTAATTTTTTGTTGATTCTGTTTCGGTTTAGTTTTATTTCATATTGTCGTAGTTGCTCGAGGACTAGGAAAGTCTAAGTGTGGGGGAATTTGATAAGTGTCTATTTATATATCATTTTCATATCAATTCGTCCATGTTTCTTTGCTATATTCCTTGGTATTTTTATGTTTTTTGTGTGGTTTTGATGTTTGTAGGAGTTTTGGAGCAACTTGCACAAAAATGGAGTAAAACCCTTCATTTTCACCTCTGCTAATCAACCAATTTCTCAGAGTTGATTGTATCGATATACAATTAGTCGGATAACATGCTATATACCATTGAAAAGCTCTCGAAGTCTATTTTCTGGAGAAATTTACGGTTCACGAATTTATGTAGTGTACCGAAAGTTATGATAAAAATGGTATGAGAAGTGTATATTTGTAATTCCACATATCACTGTATCATGTTATTATATACGGATCACTGTGGCAAATTACTGTAGCAGAGTATATAAACACATTTTAGGGTTTTATTTTGAAAGAACTTGAAGAGGGGAGAACGTGGTAGAGGCTGCAGCTCTGGATTTCTTTCATTTCTTGGAGTTCTTGAAGGAGAAAGAAAGCTTGGAAAGAGGAAGAACTACAATTCAAAGAGATTTACATCAAAATTGCTAAGTTTTTCCCTTCCCTTTTGTTTTCTGGAAAATTTGTATGTTGTATTGTATTTACCACGTTTTTGAACATGTGTAACTGAATCTGAATTGGTTGAGGGTGATTTCAAAGCCCTTGATATGGTTTTTGTGAGTTGATTGTGTAAGAAATTGTTATCCAATTCTCTAATTGAAGTTGTTTGCATTTTCCCATATCTAATGCTTATGATTGCTTGCTGATTGTATTTGGGGGGGCCAACTGAATATAATCTGGTTGTTGTCTATTGCTAGATTAGAAATCTTGATCCGTAATTGTCATGAATTTCCAATCATTAGTAGCAAATTTGTGATCAGAGATTGCAATTGGAAAATACAACCTAGGTTAAATAATCCGAACTTGTGTGATTATTGCTTAGATCAACCTATCTTTCTCATCGTAATGCTTCCATTGAATAAACTCAGAGAGCTTGTTCTAGGTTGTTTAATGGATAGAGATTAAATAAAGAGCTTGTTTTATTTAACAACAAAGTAAAGAAAGATTGGGGTAACAGAGCTTGTTGTTATCTACGGTTGATAACTTCAATGCTGTAATTGGATGACAATTCTATGTTAATTCACAAATTCATATCTTATGGCAGAGAAAGAACCCTTAACCAAGTGTCTCTCATTGATTTCTCACTCCATTTTACTTTGTGTTGTGTTATTGTGCATTTACATTAATATTTCATCTAGTTAATCCATCAACAAAACCCCCCATTTATTCTGTTGTTGCTTTTGAATAACAAATTCAATTAGAATCAATCTTCGTAGGAACGATATCTACTTATCACTTTATTACTTGTGCGACTAGTATACTTGCTAGTTTCGAACGCATCACACCTCTTGAGGGTTTATGGGGACCGCAAAGTGCCACACACAAGTGCAAAGTGCCACATGCGGGCCGGGATGTTACAGTCATATAATGGCATGCAGGTTGTGTAGTGCCACAAATGACATATGCACCATTACGGTTATCATAAAAACACCTCAATTAGAATAGGAATGCACGTAGATGGTGTTTTTATTGCATAGTTTGCATCAAAACTCACAAAATGTGCTAAAATGCATAAAAACCGCGTCAAATTGTAGAACAACATGCGAGCTGTTTAGCGCCACAAATGATGCACACAATACTCTGATTATCATAAAAACTGATTAGAAAACAAACGCACGTAGAAGGTGTTTTTATTACTTAGTTTGCATTAAAACTTGCAAAATGCACTAAGATGCATAAAAACAAGCCAGATCGCATAACATTGCGTGGGCTATTTAGCACCACAAATGGCATGTCAGCCACTCCGATTATCATAAAACCACATCGATTAGAATAGAAAGCCATGTAGAAGGTGTTCTTATTGCATAGATTGCTTTAAAACCCGTAAAATGCGCTAAAACGCATAAAATTCCGTCAAATTACATAACGAAAATGACATGTACACCAATCAAGTTATCATAGAAACAACTCGATTGAATAGAAACACATGTAGAAGGTATTTTTATAGCATAGTTTGCATTAAAACTTGTAAACTGCGCTAAAACGCATAAATACGAGCCCGATAGCATAACACCGCGTGAGCTGTTTAGCATCGCAAATGGCATATAAGCCACCCCAATTATCATAAAAACACCTCAATTAGAATTGAAACACATGTAGAAGGTGTTCTTATTGCATATATTGCTTTAAAACCCGTAAAATACACTAAAACGCACCTAGCCTTATTCTAACTACTTGTCCATTCTCATCAATTTTGTTCTTAAATATCCATTTCATTTCTTTTAAACTAGTTAAGTTCATCCTGTATAGCTTGAACTCAAGCGCTCTTTTTTAAAGCTTCTTTCACATTCTTAGGCTTAATTAAGGAAAAAAAACAAGCAAAACTTACCTGATTTCTTATCTTACTCCTGGTCTTCATCATGCCATCTGGACTTCCAATGATTGAGCCAGTTGGATGTGCCTTTTGGTATCTAAAAAGGTGGATCTCTTCTCTCATCATCATTTTTTATTAAGTTTTTATTCAAGTCTGTGTTATTAGATGTTGTTGTTGTGTCTTTGATGCGTTCGAAACTAGCAAGTATACTAGTCGCACAAGTAATAAAGTGATGAGTAAGGTATCGTTCCTACGAGGATTGATTCTAATTGAATTTGTTATTCGAAAGCAACAATAAACTAAATGAGGGGGGTTTTGTTGATTGATTAATTAGATGAAATATTAATGCAAGTAAAGAATAACAAAACAGAAAGTTAATTGGAGTGAAAACTCAATGAGAGAAACATGGTTAAGGGATCCTTCTCTACCACAAGATATGGATTTGCGAATTAATTGTAGAATTGTCATCCAATTACACCATTGAAATTATCAACCGTAGATAACAACAAGCTCTGTTATCCCAATCTTTCCTTACTTTGTTGTTAAATAAAATAGGCTCTTTACTTAATCTCTATCCATTAAACAACCTAGAACAAGCTCTCTAAATTTAATTCAATGGATGCATTATGAAAAGAAAGACAGGTTGATCTAAGCAATAAACACACAAGCTCGGATTATTTAACTTAGGTTATATTCTCCAATTGCAATCTCTGATCACAATTTTGCTACTAATGATTAGAAATTCAAGACAATTACGGATCAAGATTTCTAGTCTAGCAATAGACAATATCCAGATTATATTCAGTTGGCCACCAAATACAATCCAGCAAGCAATCATAAGCATTAAACATGGGAAAAAAAGCAACTTCAATTAGAGAATTGGATAACAATTCCTTACACAATCAACTTACAAAAACCATATCAGGGCTTTGAAATCACCCTCAACCAATTCAGATTCAGTTACACATGTTTAAGAACGTGGTAAATACAATACAACATGGAGACATTCCAGAAAATGAAAGGGAAGGGAAAAACTTAGCAAATTTGATGTTATTCTCTTTGGATTGTATTTCTTCCTCTTTCCAAGCTTCCTTTCTCCTTCAAGAACTCCAAGAGATGAAAGAATTCAAGAGATGAAGCCTCCACCACGTTCTCCCCTCTTCAAGTTATGAAAATAAAACCCTAAAAGGTGTTTAAATACTCTGCTACAGTGACTTGCTACAGTGCCCCGTATTATACATGCTACAGTGCTTGTGGAATTATATTTCTATACATCTCACACTGTTTTGATTACAACTTTTGGTACACTGAATGGATTTATAAACCGTAATTTTCTCCAGAAAATAGACTTCGAGAGCTTTCCAACGGTATATAATATGTCATCGGGTTCATTGTATATCAATACAATTAAATCCGAGAAGATCACTGACTAGCAGAGGTGAAAATGAGGGGTTTTACTCCATTTTTGTGCAAGTTGCTCCAAAACTCCTACAAACATCAAAACCACACAAAAACATAAAAATACCAAGGAATATAGCAAAGAAACATGGACGAATTGATATGAAAATGATATATAAATATACACTTATCAAATTCCCCCACACTTAGACTTTGCTAGTCCTCGAGCAACTACGACAATATGAATAAAACTAAACCAAAACAGAATCAACAAAAAATTAAAACACATGAATGCTTCATCTTGCAAATAGGCCTCAAAGATTGTACTTAATTATAACCCAAGGAAAACTTCAAAATAATACACTTGATCAACAATTTTATCTCAAATATTAGTTTCGCTTCACTTCAATTCCGCAAGTGTGTGTGTGTAGAGCCATTCTCACCTAATCACTTGTAACCCGGATGAGTTTATGCATAAAAATGAATCATATTTAATATTGAAGATGTGTGTATAAATGAACTCCATAGGCCTGCTTTCCAAGTCACTCTCCACTAATGTAGACATGCACAACACCAAGGATCAAGTAGGACTTTATTAAGCTTGTAACGTTTGGCTTGGGTGAAGGTTTGATAAAGGATATTAATTTGGCTCAAATCACCCACAAACACATAAATCATTCAAGACTATGTAGAGCTCAAGCCTATAACAAAAGTTCATTTCAATTCACCAGGTTACTCCCCCAAATTTATTTAGAACACTCAATCTTTTTTTTTTGGCAGAAAACAAAAGAAAACTACACCCCCACACTTTGTTGTTTCATTCTTTTTTAAGAACACTTAAGGGTATAGATCTCTTATTCTTCTTCTTTTTTTTTCTTTTTTTTTCTTCTTTTTTTTTTCTTCTTTTTTTTTTATTACACTTCCCCTCCCCCACACTTAAACAACACATTGTCCTCAATGTGTAAGTACGTGGAAGATAAGTACAGATTTTTTTTCTCTTTTTTTTTTACAAGCAAAATAAAACTCACTTGCATTGCTCATGGCATAATCCAACCTCCTCTAACTTCCCAAAACCAGAACATAGCTCAAAATGTAATTGCGAATGATTTACATGCTCATAGGTAAGGGATAAATTGTTTGGAACAAATTCAATTAAGGTTAGAAAATCTTTTAGTGAGTTAACAAAGAAAAAGGTTTACAGAGGCTCAAAGGGGTAACTAGGGGTCAATTTTAGTCAAGGTTGGCTCTTAAGGCTGAAACGGTCCAAAGATGGCCTAAATCATTTCCCTAATGTTGCACAGTCTAGGATTTCGCCTCGAGTGACCATCAAACAAGTTCTAGAATTCATTGAAATCTAGAGAAACACATAAATTACATAAACTTTCTCTAAGTGAACAAATAACTCAGTGATAATAGCTCAGTGCTAAATGTTGCGCAAGGAATAAAAAGCAAAGCGAAAACCAATAAACATTTCAAGCACACAGATCCATGCATCATTTATCATTTTCCAAGAGTTATCCTTAATTCAATCATTATCTTATCATCGACCCACAAAATGCAAGAAAAGAGGTACGTGGCGTTGTTACACCTGAGTCAAGATTGTATATTTCAACAATACTTAGGACCAGTAGCCCGCAGACTTAAGGTTTCCAGCCTATATACCTTTATTATGAAAGAACAAAACAAGAAACAAGACACTTCAAACAACATGAAATAAACAAACTACAGATTTATTGAGAGAGAATGCGTTTCAAGAGTTAAGAAAACCCCATATTCTGCCATTCTCAGGTTTTTCCACAATTGTTTTTTTTTTTTAAATCAAAACTGATAAAGATAAAAACACATAACAACTCAAAATTACGCAAAACTAAACTCACTCATAAAATAACAAAGTTCAACAAGTCAGCAAACAAAAACAAGTTAGTTAGAATGGGTCTAAAAAGTTTAGAAGTTAGCCTCCTTATTCAGCCATTATGGATTGAAGAGATCCAGAATGCGTTTCAAGAGAACTTGAACTTTTTAAGCCACCACTCTAAAAAACGAGATTAGAAAATATTACCTGGGACGAAAGAAATAACCTGAAAAAGCTCAAAAGAAACGACATGAAAAATCTCAAATAAACACACTAAAAAGAAAGCAAACAAAAACGAAGCAAACCAGCAAATAGAGATTACAGATGGAGGGTTAAATCCAGTTGACGCCTTTTGTTGCCTTCTCCAAACCAATTTATCCGAGCCATTGTTGGATCAGGTGAATAGACGAATTCTTGTAGTTTGTCAATTAACTCTCCTGCAGTTGAAGCTGTAACCAGCATTTGCCTTGCTGACGGGGAGATGAAATTTTTTTCTACAGCTTGATCAAGAAAGGACAACAAACCATCAAAAAAATTATTAACATTTAACAAACCAATGGGTTTCCGATGGATGTTTAGCTGTGCCCAAGAGGTGATTTGAAATATCTCCTCTAATGTACCATAACCACCCGGCAAAGCTATAAATGCATCGGACTTAACAACCATATGTGCAATACGCTCATGCATACTAGAGACCTGTAACTCTTCCCCGATTGTGTTGCCTACGATATCTCGTACAGCTAATGGTTTAGGGATAATGCCGAGAACTTTGCTCCCTCCTAGGGATGCAGCTGTTGACACACACCCCATTAACCCAAGACTACCCCCTCCATAAATCAAATTAATACCCCTCGCAGCTAATGTCCTACCAAGATCAAGAGCTGCTGTGGTAAACTCTCCATCTTTACCAAATTGCGATCCGCAAAATACGCATATATTGCGGAATCGCCGAATTGGTGTTTTCTCCATTTCTACAAGTGCTCTAATCTTGTGTAAGACACGTTAGATATTATGCTTTTCAATTGCAAGACAGGTTATGGAATGACATATGAAAATATGCAGAATGTATATATACACCCATAAAACTCTCAAATTTTGACACATGGGGACATACTTTCGGTGGGGGTTGCTCGATGCAGATTTATCGCCCCAAGATTTGAAAAAATGAGATATGCTTTCGGCGAGGTTTGACAAAACCTACACACTTGTCTCCCACGTGAAGCATGGAAAATGGAGATACACTTTCGGCGGGGGTTGACAAAACCCCCACACTTGTCTCCCACGTGAAGCATAAAAAATAGAGATACACTTTCGGTGGAGGTTGACAAAACCTCCACACTTGTCTCCCACGTGTACTTATGCCATAGGGTAGTCATATGGTTTGTCAAAAAGAAAACTTGAAATTAAAACAAACAAAATCAACAAACAACAACAACACAAAAACAACATTGATAATCAGATCAAACGAAACAAGAAAAAAAATTCGACAACAACAACACACATTAAATATACAAGTAGTTGTGATTGTGGCTCACATCTTCCTCTGGTTTTACATCCAGTAACGGCTGAAACGCCTTCTATGAGTCGGGGATTTGCTTCCCATCCAGTTTTCTTATAAACTGGCAAACAGGGTCGTTTTTAGTCAGATTCCCTAGACTATAACACTGCAATTCATCACGAAATTGTGTCCATAGATTAAGCAATTCACGCTGAACAAGTCCACAAGAATGTGACTCGAGAGTTAACAAAACATTATCCAGCGACTCATTACTCAAACCATTCTTAATAAATGAAAGTTTATCTTCTCTATTCCTGGACGCAAAACCTAATGAACGACAAGTCTGGTTACAATTCCATCTAGCACATTTATAACATACTTGTAACCTTTTCGCTTTTCGCCTCTTGGCATAGTAGCTCTTTCCTAGACCAGGCATGTATTTTGCGAGATTAATGTCCGGCTCACCGGCCAATCTCACCTTGGCTTCGATAAGCCATCGGATATCAGCAGGCACATTTAGGAGCATCAATGCCCAAAGTCTAGTCATCCGTACTTTATAAATTTTAAAACACAGCATTTTGAGGAAGTGAAGGGAAATATTTACGAAGGTTCGATAGAAAGATATCAGCATCCATTGAAGAGAAGAAAAGGAGAGATATTACCGATAATGCGATTGAGTTTGTTCTTCTCCCAGATATGCACGTTTCAAACTTCGGGCAATGGTTTCAGCTCCCCTTTGGATGTTTCCTCAAGCTGTTGCACAAATGAATTCGAAGTACGAAATAATCAAATTAAACAAAAGGAAGAAAAAGAAAAGAGTAGAAACGAAACTAAAGACACATAAAAGAGATAACACCACAATAACAAACAAAAGTTAAAAACAAGTAAAAACAAATAAAAACAAATAAGACAGATGTCAAAGAGAGATAAAACCTGATCAATTTGATGGCCTATGAAAGGAATCTCCTCGAGACGCAAAAATCAATCATTATTACCTCATTTTATTTTTCTTTTCTTTTTTAATTTATTTTTCAAAAACATTGGGTTGCTCCCAATAAGCGCTTGGTTAGACTTCCCAAGCCAACGTTGGTTCCATCATGGCGCGGATTCTAATCTCCGCTGTGCTTCTCTAGGCGGCTTGGTATCCTTCTGTCGAACAAGAAATGGTTGCAAGCAATGGCTGGTATTGGAGGTTAGCAATCGTCCACTTAATAGCTGTTTGTGAACTCTAAGTACGTGGACGCATGTTTCTCTTCTTGTTAGTGGTAGCCAAGACCCATTTCTATTATAACTGGGAAAGAATCATTCTCACCCAAAAACACATGCCTCAAATAATCTGGAAGTAGCTTAAGCTCCAAGGTATGGCTTTCATCATAGAAGGAAGAAGTTTCTCATTAGATAAAGGCAATTCAATGTACGAAACATCATACCTGTTTGTGATTATAGCTTTAGTCTCATCTAAGCATGCCATAGCTTCCTCCATTTCTTTGGACAATTGTATCAACCTTCTTGGTTCTTTAGAATTTTTTGTCCCTATGTGCTCACTAATGCCATTTCCAATCCATCCTTGCGAGTTAACTCAAAACATTATTGTGGCAAAGAATCAATAATGTTAACTGCAAAAAACAGAATGCAAGTCACTAAGGTACCTCATTGCCTCGAAAATATTGAAACGGATCACTTTGCCATCAAACTCCATGGTGAAAGTGCCATCATGAACATCAATCTTGATTATAGCAGTTTTCGAGAATGGTCTCCCTAAAAGAATCGATGTTGGATTAGGAGATGTCTCATCCTCTATTTTAAGGACATAGAAGTCTGCTGAAAATACCAATTGATTCACCTGCACAAGGCAATCTTCCAAAACTCTTTTGGGATATGCATTAAAATGATCAGCAAAGTGAATGCGTAATATCAGTTTTCGCAAGAGGTCCAAGATTTAAAGAAGTATAAATAGAATATGGCATGACATTGATGAACACTAAAATATGCATGTTTAATAAGAGTTTAGTTCATCATATTGCATTAATAGTGTCATTAAATTCTTCAACTTAAGCATATTTGTAGCATTTGCATCTTTGGAATTAATTCCTCTTAATTTTGGTTTTGTTACAGGTTCGGTAAAATGGGCATAACTCTCTATTTATAGATCAGAATAGTGCAATTCTTAATGTTTTGGAAAGCTGATTCAATTGTCTACAAGATTGCATTCACAAGCATCATCAAATTCGGGCTCTTAGTGGACCAAAATTGGGCTTGAAGTGAACCCATCTACAGTCTCGGCCCAGTCTGACCAGGCCTCAGATTTGGACCGTATCTCTCAAAATACGTATCCAAATTGTGCAAATCAATATGTTCTAGAAAGCTGAGAGAAATATCTACAACTTTCATGAAGACATGTGATTAAAACTCACAGCATTTCGAGGTCAAAATTGATGGTCAAAGTCGGTGCCTAATGATCCCAATTGTCAAAGATATTTACAACTAATATTTGACAATTATGCCCTTGTAATTTGACAAGTTTGCCCCTGGATGTATCTATAAATAGAGGTGCCTTGTGACCCATTAGGGCATCTTGGCCTTGGCTGGAACATTTTGGCTTTGGCTAGGATCTTGTATTGTTTTTTGTGTGTTTATGTTATTAATGAATTTCCTTTTTCTTACATTTTATTTTCTTTCTATTATAATGTTCTTCTAATTTCTCTTTTGCTAAGGTGAAAGGGTGAAACCCTTGATATGAGAATAAGGATTCTCTAACCCTTAATATGTGCTTAATAATCTTAATCTTATAATGTTTATTCAATATGATTTATATTTAATTTCTTAATCAATCTTGACACCACTCGTAAAGTGGAGGTCTTCATCCATTGTCGACAATCCTTGGCACATCAAATGCTTGGATCCTTTCTAGATGATGTATGGTTCTTCCTTACCGACACGAATCTAGTTAGGAACCTTGATTTGTTGTAGACATATGATGATTGGCACATTGGATGCTTGAACCCATTTACAAGAAGTGGTATAAATATTGGTAATGAAACAAATATAATTCATATAACTAAAATGGGTTAATTATCCTTATTTGAAATATCAAGGGCGGATCCCCTAACCTTAGCCTTCATTGTTATTGTGTTAATTCCTCTTGTATTTTAATTATTCTATTGTTTATGAACTTTTTATTTTATTTACTATGGTAGGTTCTACCACCTTATGAAATTGTTCTTTAATTTACTATGGTTGGTTATACCACCTATTTCCATGGATGGTTTTACCTCCTCTTGCTTTTTGTTTTATATTTGAATGGTCGGTAATACCACCTACCATCTTACATACTTGTTGATATTATCATGTCACCTCTTTGAATCATCCATATCACATTTGTTTAGCTTATAATTTGTAACGCTTAAATTCCCTTCCTCGTGGATCGACCCCGGTCTCACCGGGTTTTATTACTTCGACACTCCTATACTTGGGAGACAATCCTTTTTCGGATGTGTCAAGTTTTTGGCGCCGTTGCCGGGGAAGGTAAAAATTGGCGTGCAAAATTGTAAGTGTTCTCTTTTCTCATCTTAGATCTAAATTTTTTATTTTTGTGTTTTCATCTTTTTCTCTCTTTTCTTCTCCCTTTCTTGCATGAAAATTTGGTCACGAACATCTAGTGGTAGACTTGTTAGAAAAATATCATCTTCCTTAGAAAACATGGCCAACAATCATGAGGAAATATTCACGGATGAAGGGGACAACCGTTCGCAACAAAATGATCAAATCCAACGAAGAACCCTCGGAAACTACATGAATCCGGTAAGGACTAGTGCACCATCTTGTGTAGTTTCTCCTCCAGACTCAATCCATTTCAATTTCAAACCAAGTTTTGTTCGACTTCTGCCCACTTTTCATGGCCTTGACATGGAGAACCCATATTCGCACTTGAAACTCTTTGAAGAGGTATGTAGCTCCTACACTGACCCAATTGTAGCATAAACACCATTAGATTAAAGCTTTTTCCTTTTTCTTTAAAAGATAAAGCTAGAACATGGCTACAAAATTTGAGGTCGAATTCCATCAGTTCATGGGATGAGATGAAACAACAATTTTTGAAAAAATTTTTTCCTACCCATAGAACAAATTCTCTTAAAAGACAAATTTCTGATTTCACTCAAAAACAAGGAGAAACCCTTTACCAATGTTGGGATAGGTATAAGGAACTACTTAATACCTGTCCTCACCATGGGTTTGAAACTTGGAGAATAGTTGCACACTTCTATGAAGGGTTAACACCTCAAAATAGGCAACTAGTAGAATTAATGTGTAAAGGAGAATTTAAAGAAAAAGACCCTGGGGAAGCACTTACTTCCTAGATTCCTTAGCAGAAAAGGCACAAAATTGGGACACTGCTGGCACCTATGAGGTACCAAGCAAGGCCCAAACCTCGACATCCAATAGAGGTATTTACAACCTTAGGGAAGACCATGACCTTCAAGCCAAATATGCATCCCTAGCTAGAAAAGTCGAGGCTTTAAAAATGAAAAAGAGTGGTCAATTGAATTCTATTCAAGAAAATGTCTTTAACATTTGTGATGACAATGACCATTCTACTGATGATTGCCCAACTTTGCCTGCCTTTAGGGAATGTCTCCATGAAGAAGCCAATGCCTTAAACTCTTTCAAAAGGCCAAATCACAATCCATATTCACAAACCTACAATCCTGGTTGGAGAAATCATCCAAATTTTAGCTGGAAAAGATGACAATCATAGCACAATCTCAAAGTCCCTTTTCAAGGCACAACAAAATTTTTCAAAATTCTCATGATCATGCATATGCTCCTACTCCTAGGAATGACTTTGAAGAGACATTGCATTCATTCATTACAAAGCAAGAGACTTTCAATAGTCAAACTGCTCAAACACTAGCAAATTTGTCAGAACTCTTGCAAAATTTGCATCTACATGTAGCATCCAAGAGAAAGGAAAATTTCCTTCTCAAACATTGCAAAACCCCAAAGATCAATCTAACTCAAATGCAGGGAATTCAAATAACCCTTATTTTGACCAAGCCAAGTCAGTCATGACCCTTCGTAATGGTAAGGTTGTTGAAAAACACATTCCTAATCCTTGTGAGAAAGAAGAAGAATCGATCTCTAAAGGTCAGGAAGAGGTTGCCAACCCAACACCTAGCGAAGAGGAAACCAAATCCTCATCTGTGCCTCCATTTCCTCAAGCATTAGCTACACAAAAGAAGCCAACGCACAATTCTGAAATCTTTGAAATTTTCAAATAGAAAAAGGTCAACATTCCCTTGCTTGATGTGATCAAACAGGTACCTTCTTATGCAAAATTTTTGAAAGACTTGTGCACTGTGAAAAGAGAACTAAATGTGAAAAAGAAGGCATTTCTAGCCGAGCAAGTAAGTGCTATTCTTCAAAATAATAATACAGTGAAATATAAGGATCCAGGTTGTCCTACAATTTTATGTGTTATTGGAGACCATAAAATTGAACAAGCTTTACTTGATCTTGGTGCTAGTGTGAATTTGCTTCCATACTCAGTTTTTCAAAAACTCAATATAGGTGAGTTAAAACTGACTTCTGTGACTCTTTTGCTTGCTGATAGATCAATTAAAATACCAAGAGGAGTAGTAGAAGATGTATTAGTTCAAGTCGATAAATTCATTTACCCAGTGGATTTTATCGTCTTGGACACACAACCAGTAGAAGTAAGCAATTCAATTCCTGTTATTTTAGGGCGTCCATGTCTAGCTACCTCTAATGCTTTGATTAATTGCAGGAATGGAATCATGAAGCTATCATTTGGGAACATGACATTGGAACTTAATGTTTTTAATATGTGCAAACAACCAAATGA
>SNVD02009223.1:0-36383 GCA_013180625.2 Boswellia sacra | reverse complement strand
TTCCTCTTGTTGGTGCATAACTCTTTGAGAAATTTTGCATAACGAGGCACTTGCTTGATAGCATACAGAAGTGGTATGTTTACCTCGATCTTGCGAAAAGTTTCCAGGATTTCTTGTTCTTGTTCCTCCTTCTTTGATTTTGCAAATCTGCGAGGAAATGGTGGAGGAATAACATAAGAAGGAATTTGAGTTTCAAGATCGACCTTAGAAGATAATGTGTTGTTCATGGTGGAAGTGGTGTCATATCCTTCATCAGTTTGTGATTTCTTTGGCAGGACATCTAATTGCTCTCTATTTTGCAAAGTTATCGCACAAGAATTCTCTCTTGGATTGATCACCGTTTGACAAGATAATTCTTCTGAGCCTTGGCCCTCGAATTTGCTCATGCTAGTGGCCAATTGTCCCATTGATTTGCCAGGTTTTGGATACTTGCCCCAGTTTCCTGCTGGAATTGCATTGTGTTAGTGGCAAGTGCATTAACAATGTCCTGGAGGGACATACCTGAGTTTTGTGAAGCTGGTTGTGGTGCTGGTTGTGGCATTGGTGGTGGTTGCATTTGAAAAGGTTGCTGCACTCTAGGTTGATTGAAACCTTGTGGCGGATTTGGTATCACATTTGGAGTGATTGGTTGATGATTCCAGTAACTGAAATTATGTTGATCTTCCCAGCCAGCATTGTAAGTGCTAGAGAAAGGATCATACCATTGCCTCGTTTGTCCTGGAAATCCACCCATGGCATTGGCTTGTTCCATATATTATTCTTGTAAAGTTGGATACATGTCGATTGGATGCTCTATCGTAGAATATATCCCACATTCATAAGATTTTTGCATATCTCCTACAGCCATGTTTTCCACAAGAGAGGTTAGCTCAGAAAGTTGTTGTTCAATGTTCGGAGTGCTTACCTCATTTACTCTCCATGGTACTTGTGGCTCAAATCCGCTACTGAATTGATAGAAGTTTACTGCAATGTTGTCTAAACACAAACAATCAGAAAAGAAAAACAAAGAAAAAATGAATCAACAATGAAAACAAAATAACAAATCGATTAGAAAATCAATCCCCGGCAACGGCGCCAAAAACTTGATGCGTTCGAAAATAGCAAGTATACTAGTCGCACAAGTAATAAAGTGATAAGTAAGATATCGTTCCCACGAGGATTGATTCTAATTGAATTTGTTATTTCCAGCAACAATAAACTTAACAGGGGGGATTTTTGTTGAATGATTTACTAAATGAAATAAGAATGCAAGTAAAGAATAACAAAACAGAAAGTAAATTTGAATGAAAAATCAATGAGAGAAATCTGGTTAAGGGATCCTTCTCCACCACAAGATATGGATTTGCGAATTAATCATAGAATTGTCATCCAATTACACCATTGAAATTATCAACCGTAGATAACAACAAGCTCTGTTATCCCAATCTTCCCTTACTTTGTTGTTAAATAAAACAGGCTCTTTATTTAATCTCTATCCATTAAACAACCTAGAACAAGCTCTCTAAATTTAATTAAATGGATGCATTACGATAAGAAAGATAGGTTGATCTAAGCAATAAACACACAAGCTCGGATTATTTAACTTAGGTTGTATTCTCCAATTGCAATCTCTGATCACAATTTTGCTACTAAGGATTAGAAATTCAAGAAAATTACGGATCAAGATTTCTAGTCTAGCAATAGACAATATCCAGATTATATTCAGTTGGCCACCCAAATACAATCCAGCAAGAAATCATAAGCATTAGACATGGGAAAATACAAGCAACTTCAATTAGAGAATTGGATAACAACTTCTTGCACAATCAAATTACAAAAACCATATCAGGGGCTTTGAAATCACCCTCAACCAATTCAGATTCAGTTACACATGTTTAAGAAAGTGGTAAATACAATACAACATGGAGACATTCCAGAAAATGAAAGGGAAGGGAAAAACTTAGCAAATTTGATGTAATTCTCTTGGATTGTAGTTCTTCCTCTTTCCAAGCTCATTTCTCCTTTCCAAAAAAAAAAAAAAAAAAAGAACTCCAAGAGATGAAAGAATTCCAGAGCTGAAAAAAGCCTCCACCACGTTCTCCCCCCTTCAAGTTCTGAAAATAAAACCCTAAAATGTGTTTAAATACTCTGCTACAGTGACTTGCTACAGTGCCCCGTATATACATGCTACAGTGCTTGTGGAATTATATTTCTATACACCTCACACTGTTTTGATTACAACTTTTGGTACACTGAATGGATTTATAAACCGTAAATTTCTCCAGAAAATAGACTTCGAGAGCTTTCCAACGGTATATAACATGTCATCGGGTTCATTGTATATCAATACAATTAAATCCGAGAAGATCACTGACTAGCAGAGGTGAAAATGAAGGGTTTTACTCCATTTTTGTGCAAGTTGCTCCAAAACTCCTACAAACATCAAAACACACAAAAACATAAAAATACCACGGAATATAGCAAAGAAACATGGACGAATTGATATAAAAGTAATACATAAATAGACACCTATCAATCTATTTCGAAGAAGAAGTTCACCATGAAGAAAGAATTTAAAGTCCACCCTAAAGAAGGGATTTTGAAGAAGAAATTTGATGTTCACCTTGAAGAATGAAATCTGCCTTGAAGATGAAAGGTCACCTTGAAAAGAATTTTAAAAAAGAAAAAGATTCATAGTCAGATCGATAAAAGGGCCAAGGAGAAAAGAAAGAAAGAAAAAGAAAGAAAAAGGAAAAGGAAGAAAAAAAAAAGAAAGAGGAAAAAGAAAAGAGAAAAAGAAGAGAGAGAGAGAGAGAGGCGAGAGAAAAAAGAAGAAGAAAGAAAGAAAAGAGAGAAGATAGAGAAAGAGAGAAAAGAGAAGAGAGAGAAGAGAAGAGAAACTCTACATTGACCTTAAGACATTGAACAAACCGGTGAGAAAAAATGTGCACACTTTTTCTATAGGACTAAAAGAGAAAAGAAGACAACTAGAAAGTCAGATAGAATGAAGATGAAGTTGAAGATGTTGAAAGGGAAGAAGGAAAGACAAGGTGAGCGTACTTTGTCAACCTTTGTCTCTCACAAACCTCTCCAAAGTAGGGGTCAAGCTATAGACACTGGATTTTTTAGGGTCAATGACAAAATAAAGATGAATGTTGAGCAAAAGAAATGATCAAAATGCCTTTGGAAGCTGAAGAGGAAAGGGGTGAGAAAGAATTGGCAAAGGGTCTCAAAAACTGATATATGACTTCAAAAAATCACAAAAATTAATCCAGGAGGAATCTGAAGATGAATCATATACCTTTGCAAAGCTATGGATGTCTAGTTTTTGTAGAAATTTATGAATCATGAATCAAAACTCAAAAAGTTATGAGCGATTGCATAGATAAAGGTGAAAAGGGACTCCATTACAAAATTGTAAAATAGGAAGGGTCAACGGCCAAATAGCCGATGGCACTATTCACCAAGATTGTTCAACAGGTACTGTTTATCCGAATCCCACATTAATTTTATCACTTTTTCACTCTAAGAAAAGCCTATATAGGCACACCTTGGGCACACTTTGGAGCGCATCTAGAAATCCTCTCTCTCTCCCTCTAGGACACAATTGTGAGAATTCCGAAGAGTCCTTTCTAGTTTAATATTTTTTAAGCGTTTTATATTTCTCTAAACCCGAAAAGGGTATGTCCTGAGGATAGTTTTCTCTTTTCCCTCATATTATCTTCTTTATTTTTCTTGCTCAGAATTGAGCATGCTTAGGCTTATTTATGTTTAGAATAAGCATTTTTAGGATTTATTTTGATGCTTAGAAGCATGTTTAGGATTTTATAGAATTGTTTATTCCTTTATTTGTCTTGCAAGGTGGAAATGCTTGTCAAAATAAGTCATCTTTCTTTCCCTTATTAGAATCATGTTTAGGAATTTAATCTTCTTTGCGAATGCTTAGAATCATGCTTAGAAACACATGATTAGAATCATGATAGAAGAATTTATAATCGCTTTAAAGCATACTAAGAAATGGCATATAATAAATAAGAATTACCATATTGCCCGTTGAATGCTTTGATTGGGTTCGAAGAGTCTTGTTTGATTTCAATTGTTTGAATTGGGCTAAAAATGCCATGATTAGGCTAAAACATGCCATGATAACCATGTTAAGCTAGAAATGCCATGATAATACAAATTGATATGAATTATGCTAGAATAGCGATAGGTAGAATGCCTTAATAGAATTATCAAATCTTGGTAGAAGTGCCATGATTCTCGATTAGGGTTTGGTCTAATTGAATTATGAATGTATGAATGCACCATGGATACACTATGATTAAAATAATATCGTGAAGTGATGGTGGACTCACATTGATGGTAAGGGACCATCACTAATAATGATAGATGTATGTATGAATATGCATGTAGAGATTTGATAAACACGGAATAGACTTATATAATGGTGAGGAATTCCTTATTTATCGAATCTCGCATTGATTGATTATATTGAAGATGTAATTTACATGACTATGCTATAATTCGTATGAATGAATATATCAAGTGTTAGAAGTAGAATTTACTTTATTGTTGAATAACAGCTATTGTAATCCTCTTTCCTTTCACTATGTTTGAAGGCAATGTAATCTATTATCCTTCCTCTTTTTTGTATGAATATACAACTGTCATGAATGAAATCACCTTATTTGTTTAAAGAAAATAAAATGAATAATGTGCGCATAAAACAAAAAACCCTAAGTGGACTATATGTCGATATGAGATATTTTTATTTGGTATACCCTAGTGGAGGCCAGATCTTGATTCGGGTAAGTTAAAAGACTAGTACCTAACTTTTCGAACCCATCTCTAAAGGGATGAGGGTGGTTTAGGTCCCGAAGTAAGGGATCAGATTGCCTCTATTCATTCCCGATTGAATAATTGGGTGATGACTCCATATCTCCAGACATGCCCATGGCTCGTTTGTGTTCCCTTGAGTTTGAAAGAGGTTTTGACACAGTGTCGCGGTCACAAGTGCTCTGATGAGATGAAAGCCACGTTCACAACTATCTTGCCTAACCTTTGTTTGTTTGATTACACATAACTTTTTTTATTTCAACTTCAATTTGTGATCCATAAAATTTTATGAAAACTAGACATATGTGCTTTGCAATAGTATATGGCTCACTACTAGATTCTTTTTAGATTGATTTATGTGGATTTTCAAAGTTGAGAGTTGGTTTTCAAAGCTTTTTGATTATTTACCTTAGTACCCCTCTCTTCTCCTTTTAAGGGCAATTTGGACATTTTTATTGCTCAACACTCATTTGTATTTTACCATCGAGCTACAAAAATCAAGTGTCTACACCTTTCTAAGTGATTTCTCTATCAAGAATTTGTTCAAACATTCCTTTTGCTCAATGTCAACATCTTTGGTTATCATCATCGGGCTTCAAACCATAAGCAAAAATTCAATGCTTGCACTATTATAGATAAACAAGATGGCTACAGAAAAGGGGTAGACATGACTCTCAAGGTATTGACTCTTGGGCAGAAAAATACCAAAGACCAAGAGTGAAATGGATCCAACGAATTCAGGAAGCCTAGTTAATTTCAATTCTTTTTTTAGGCTATGAGAGTGATTCTAGAGGAGTTCTAAGGTGCTGAAAGGATTCGCTTTGGTTAATTCAAGAATTTGGTAAGTTCTCTAAGGGCTTTTCCTTATTTATTTAATTATTGTTTTATTTTTATTATTCTTTACTTTTAATTTAGGTTAACCCTTGGGGAGGTTGTATACCTATTCAATAGGTATACACCCTAACCAAGGAGGTTAATTGCCTAATCAATAGGCATATTAATCTCTATAAAAGGATGTAGGGACTTAGGTGTGCATCCTTCCCCATGGGTGTTATACTTAAGTATATTTATTATGTTATTTCCTTTTAATTTATTTTATGCTTATTCTTTATGCACTTTATGCCCACAAGAGCATGCCTTTTGGCAGAGACGAAACCACTCAAGGGAGAGTCATATTCTCTCTTTTTATCTTATTTTCTTGTTAAATTTATGTCGCTTATTTATGTCTTATCATGCTTATTATGCTTATTCGCTTTATTTTTATGCCTTTTACTCTTAAGCACTTACTCTATGCTCTTATCAATGCCTTCTTTTTCTCCATATTCTTTTGTTTTGGGTTTGATGGGTGAATGTGTCCCCAAAAGTAAGTGCCCTTGGGGCATGGTGGAAAACACCCTAAAGAAAGCCGTTTGTTCTACGCACTTTGTTCTATGCAATTTCTTTCATATATTTTCCTTTGTTTATATATTTGTTTTATTTCCTTTACTTGCATTTAAATTATGTAATTTATTTATCTTGCTTCTCTTTCTTTCATCTTATTCTTTCTAATACTTGGCTTGATGAATGGTGTATATGCTCATAGTGATCGCCACTATGGCATGATGAGTGAGCACCACTCAAATGAGAGTCTTCCTTTTGATTATCTTTCATATTGTTTGTTTATTTTGCCTTATTTTATACTCTTATCCATGTTATTAGTCTATTTTGTTTACTATGCCTTATTTGTGATGATGCTATGCTCACCTCTTAATCATTACTTTGTTATTTATTTTGTTTTGATTATTTCATGATTATTTGGCCCATTTTATGCTTATGATGAAGTGATAGTGTAGATTTATTATTTATGCCCTTTGCTTTACACTCCTTACTTTATTATTGTTTCGCTATTTATTTATGTTTATTGAAACAATGTAATCCCATTTCCCTTTGTCCCCATTTTTGAAGGTTACATAACTCTATCCTCCTCCCTCTTTCTTTGTATGTGTAAACTACTAATCATCTCACATGCTAAACAAGATAAAAAAGGTTGCTAAAACTACTAGGATTAAATTGGACAAACCATTAACACGTTAAAAACTTTAAACTTGACAAACCCTATAAAGGTCGGATTACAGTCCGGTAGGCCTGAAGGCTCCTAGCCAACTTCCCAAAATCATCTACACAGGGGTGAAGGTAGTTTAAATATAGAAGTAAGGGATCAAATTGTCATCATCTAATAATTCTTGTGGTTAGTACTCGGGTATCGACTCCACAATATTCTCTAGATTTTGTGGCTTAATCTGTGTTCCCTTATGTCCCAGAAGGACTTTAACATAGTGCTAAAGTCGTAAGTGCTCTAGCAAGATGATAGGCTCATACACAGTTTCCCTTCTAGATTCTTTAATAGATTTTATAACTTAAAATCATGTTACTTGTTTTAAATAACTCATCTTTCAATATTAAATTTTACTAAAATTGAATAATTCTTTTTATAAACAAAATTTCTTTCCAAACCACTAACTACTATTAAAATATGACATTTAATATTATGTTATTTCCTAAAAATCTAAAACTAGTATTATTGTATGTATCTTATAACATTACTTATCTCAAACTCTATTTTTTTCATCTTTAAGTTAATCAAGATTATCTTAATTCTAGATATGTGTAAGCATTGAAATTTTGTTTATGGTTTTGAGGCCCAGTGATGATAATTAGACACAATAATAAGAAGCATTTCTCTTGCAAGAACACCAGGATTCAACACTGCAATGGGGTAGAAAGCCAAGTAGGCTTCGGACTGGTGTAGTACTGGTGGAGGGGAGTGGTTGAGACCCTATGAATTATGTCTGCCCAATGCATCATAGATCGACCTTTGAGGTAAGGTCGTCATGGGGGTTGGAAGGGGGGGAGGAGGCCCCCCTCCTGGGTGTGCGAGGGCAATGATCCCGCCCTAAAATAGTAACCGTCAAAATTTTGGTTGACACCTATAATGCTAAATATGCTAAGCGTCAAAATTCAGGCTGGCGCTTGTAACCTAGGGCTAGCACCTCTAGCGTTATAGGCGCACTCCTCTAACATTACAGGCGGGTGCCCCTAGCAAAAGTGCCGCCTATAACCTCTGAAACCCTAGTGATGCCTCTAGTTAGAGGCACATGCCTATAACCTTACAGACGTGTGCTTGTAGCTACAATCCCACATCAGGAAAAGAGCTCATTTATCGGCTCTTAAGAGCCTATATAAAAGAACCTGAACTTGGCTCTTAAGAAGTAGTTTTGGGGTGCAAAGATACCTGAAAAAACTCATATTTTGAGGGATTCTGAATATTTTCGAAAACTCTCTTTAGAATAAATATTTCGCGGTGTTTTCTTGGTATTCTCAGCATCCTCTAAAGAATTCTAGGGTGTCGGCGCTAGTCAAAGATTCGGCTTTCGGTTAAATTCAGAATTTGGTAAGTTTTTTGAGGGCTTCCTTTTTAGTTTAAATATTCTATGTAGCTTAATTTGCCATATTTAGGCCAATTAGAAATAATTATTACATGCTTAGTTTAGAATTAGTTTAGTTAATTAGTAGCTAATTGCCATGCTTAGTTTATGATTAGTTTAGTTAATTAGTAGTTAATTGCATTGTTTAGTTTAGGATTATAGGTTTAATTAAGCATGTTCTATAGGTAATTACGTAGTTAATTAGCTGATAATTTGTCATTAATTAGTCGTTAATTATGCATGATTAATAGATAATTAGTTGTTAATTATAGTTAATTATGTGGTTAACTAGGGGTTGAATGAAGCGTGATTAATGGGTAATTAGTGGTTAATTATGTGATGTTTAGATTATAATAATGCATGCTTAGTGTAGTTGATTAATGATTAATGGTGTCATAATTAGTGTGGAAATCACACATTTAGATTAATATTTATTTTAATTATGCCCATTATTACTACTGTTGTTCCTTGCTAATGAAGAACCAAGCTGAAAACTTCTTCGATTCATGATTATTCAATTTATTTTATCCCAATTATTATGAGAAATTATTGTAATTCTCAATCCCTTCCCCCATGGTTGATGGAAATGTAATCAAAACTACAAGAAAAAAGCCTTTTTACTGCAACCGTAGTAAATCTCACATAATATACCACAAACTTTTAGGGTTTTTTATTTTTTTTCAACTCCATGTTGGCGCAGCCGCTCCTCTTTTCACTCACTTCTCTTACCTTCCTCATTTTCTTTCCTTCTAAACGCCATCTCTTTACCCTTCTCTCACTCACAATTTGCTTCTCCAGGCTACCAATATGTCGCCTATCCAATGTGGCTAGCTCCTCCTATTACAGCCTCCTTCACTCCTTTGACAAACCTATCGCCAGTGCCATTCTCAGCTCCAAGGCTGCCTGCCATTGGTCTGCTAACTCCAAATCTGCCCCCCCAATGCCACGTCCTTGTCTACGTCAACGATGAGATGGAGCTATTCGTCATCAGTGCAGAGCTCCTCAGTGATCGTCTCAAGATCGTTTTGAAAAATGTCTAATGGTACTTGAATGATGATCTTAACAAATTGTTTTTGTAATAGTTTTTCTTGGTTCTCAGTTTTTTTCATCTACTGTGGTGTACTTAATTGAATTTCCGACCGGTAAGGGAAGCAAGGGTTTTCTAATATTATGGACTTTGCTATTTCTCCTTGTTTGTTTGGCTTCAATGTATTTTGAAAATTTGAGTGGCTTGTTCTTTATTTTTTCATTTCAGGTGATTGATAAACTTCATGAAGAAACTAAGAGTCGATCTGGTATGATTTACTCTCTCTCCCTTTTGTTTTAATACCTAGAACTTCTCTCTTTTTTCCTTTTATAGAGTGTGGATCGATTTGTAGAGAGAGGCCATTTTTCTGTTTTAGGAACTCGAAAGAATTTAGTTTCTATCACTTTGTTGGAATGTTTCAGTTCGGATGACTAGTTATTGTCTGTGCAATCACCATATATTTTCATTGCTTGGATTTAAGTAATTTATGTTTTCTCTTTGTTTTGTGATGTGCTTCCTTACCCTTTTCATCTTTGTGTTTGTTTTTTATTTTCTTTGCAGTTGGGTCTAAGTTGTCTTTGAGCTTGGTTTTTTTAAAAAAAAAAATTAAATTTTAACTTGGGTTTTTCATATCGTAGACCACCAAAGGTAGGCTATGGCAGAGGAAGAGGAAGAGGTAGAGAGGATGGTGTTGTTGGAACGCAAGTAAAAGGAATTATCTGTGGACTAGATGATGTAGATGAAGGCTACAGGTGGAAGCAGGGGCAGAGGTGGACCTCGTGCAAAGCCTGGTGGTAACAATGGTATTTGCATATTTGAAAGATAAATTTTTAGCCATTCTAATTGATGGTATTTTTAGCCATTCTGTTTGATTATGTTAAGTTCATTTGAGGATGTGTCTTATCCTATCAAAAGAAAGAAGAGACATATACAAGTGTTGGCCTATAATGCATGCATGAGCCAATACAATGACTTCTGGTCCGATAGGGGAGAATGATTTGCTGATTGTTGGTCCCAGTGTTCTGGGTCGCTTAGTGGCTGGTAAGTGGAGCCACGTATACCTCAGATTCTAAACTTATTAACTACTTTTTTTTATTTGATTATTTTTCAATTTGCATGGAATGCTCTTAATTGTTTCAATGCCATTCAATTGTTTGATATTTTCATATAATTGGTGCTCCAGGAAGTCTAGGGGATGAGTGAAAGTGTATGGCTTGATTTAGAAGAACAAAGAAAATAGCTTATTTGGGATAAAATACTTTTTTTTTTTGGAGTAGGAACATCTAGGCTGCCAAATTTATGGGCAGACGATGACTACAGATCATCATGATGAGTTGATCAAGATGGGGATTAATCCATCTTTGAAAGGGGCTGAGGCAACTCAGAAGTTCCCTTATGTGATTTTTTGTGCTCCGCCATCCCAAACTGCAGACTATCTTGGTGATGTCAGGTAATGGTGCGAACTTGTTCTTCCCAAATGTAGATAACTTTTGTGAAGATTAATTTGGAGCTTGTTTTACTTGACACGAGTGTGTAGATGGTGCAATGTTGGTGTCTTGTTTAAAAAATTTGTGTAATATTATTTGATAAGTGTACTAACATGATTAATATACTTCATTGTTTTTAAGATCGATGCATTTCATGCTAACTTCGCTTGAATGGGAATTTAGATTTGCAAACTTAAGTTTTTGGAGCAAATAAGGGAATTTGACTGTGTGAGCTGTGAGGGATATCTAATGCTTTAAACAAGTTTACACACTGCAAGTTGATGGTGTTACAGGTTAACTTGTCTCCATTATTCTTACTGATCCAGCTGTTATATCTTGTAGATCAATATTTAACTAGTTTGAGGGGTGAAGAAAAAAATTATGTCTCCTGCTCAATTTATATATTTGGTTTTCGTTCAATTGACCTTTACAATTCTTAGACAAAGAATTTATTCTACAACTCATCCAATATACAGCATTTTGCAAAGTGATTGCTATGGTGCTATCAGTTACCAGTTCAATTGAGAGTCAGACTATAACTGTGATTACTAAATTTCATTTACAGTCACCTTATAAGATAAATTTTAATTATGTAATATCTTTACTTGCTTAATTCGGGGAGGTCAAGGTCAAATATAGACTACTATACAATTATTTCAGTTTAATGTAGAGCTGGGTTGGGCAAGTTGGCTGCTGGTTTTCTTGGTGCCATTGAGCTTCATAATGAGCGTGATCCTTGTCAATGTCACGATTTTTCTTCTATTCCCTTAATTTCATGCTTTCCAATGCACTGGTGGTTTATTTACATGATATCATATTATAGGGACCTGATCATGAAGAATTTGTAAAAGTAGCAGCCACTGATAATGAAATCCAGTTTGTTGAAACAAGTAGCATCAAGGTTGCCAAGGTTCTCCACCCAAATATCAAAGCTGCTAACCAATTTCTTGGAGTTGTTAAAAGTGAACCAGAAAGATACACTAAATATGGTGAGTAGGAGACTTGGCAGTTCTATGACTGTCAATAGCATATGGGTTAAACAGCAGTTCTTATGATTGCATGCTACTCTTTCACAAGTAAAAGATATTTCGCACAGTTTACTTCAGGGTCAGCCTGTTTAATATGGAACTTTAATCTGCTTTGTATAGTAAATGTTTATGGAGAACCACATTTCAGATATATTCTGATAACTGAAACTTTCAATTTAGTCAATTCCACCATTTGTTCTTGTTTCCTGACAATTTCAGCCAGAATTAACTGACATAAAGAATAATGAATTTGTGTGGTTTTGCAGAAGGAACCTTTAAAATGGATAAAATATTGCAGTCTCTGGATTATAACAAGTTTCCATTAGTTACCAAGCTGACTGAAATTAATTATGCCAGAGTTTACTCCAACCCAACTTATTATTTTTACTTCATCTTGTTTTATGCTTTCTTCCCCCACCTTCCTTTTTTTTTGTTTGCATTTTATGACTACTCAAAATTTAACATTAATGATACTTTGTTACTGTTAAAACATCCTTCTGTGGGAAAGCTCGTGATTACTTTGTTTTTAATTGTCCAGGTTATTGTCTTTGGAAAGGCTAATGACTTGGAGACTCTTCTTGAGTCTCTTCAAAATGTTGCAAGAAAATTCAAGGGAAAGGTACTTGGTTTGACTGTTTGTTGACATATTGAATCAAAAGGTCATTTTTCGCTATTGTGCATTTTTTGATTTCTAAGTTTCCTCTTGGTGCAGATAATTTTTATAACCGTAGACATTGCTGATGAAAACATTGCAAAACCCTTCTTAACTTTATTTGGGCTTGAAGAATCAAAGACTGTGGCGGTTAGTTTTCCATTATTGACTATTAGTCATTAGAGTACCCTTCAACTGAAGGTATAAATTGATTCATTCTGGTGTGCTTGATAGGTGATTGCCTTTGATAACAAAGTTAGCTCAAAGTTTTTGCTACAGTCAGAGCCAACAACAAGCAACATTGAAGTGATATTTCTTATCTGATTAGTTTCTACTTCTATTAAATACTAGTTAAGCTACTAATGTAATCTCAAATGAATTTTTAGGACTTTTGCTCAAGGCTTCTGCAAGGTACTCTGTCACCTTACTTCAAATCACAGCCAACGCCAGATAATTTGAGTGTTATTATTTTCTTGCTTTTTCGAATCTGATAGAGGGTAGGCACGAGTTTTGAAGCTTGGTTGAATTAGTTTCCTGTGTCTCACTTTCCTTTATGAAGCATAAAGAATGAACAACAATATGATTAACTTTTCAAGACTCTTGTCCGATTGCTTGAATTTGCTAAGAAATTTTTGAGCAAAATATGAAAGAAGGTCACAGTCCCGAACTTGCTATTACTCTTTTGACTGAAGCAGTTCATAATTAGTATTAGAAGATGCTTTAGTTTTTTATTAGATGGTTCAAAACATAGATTGGAAATTTCAGTCCTTTTTTTTTACACCGATATTAGCTTATCTATTATTTCTTTGATGTTATCACATCATTATAGCCATTGAAATACATAGAAGAGATTGATTTTTGTGTATAATTATCTTATTTTAATGTTGACCGACCAATTTTAGAGAGAAACATATTCTGACTCATGAGAGAATATAAATTGAACGTTTAGATGTTGGAGCAATAGTCTCTATAAGGGGAGTTGGCCGCGTTAAGATCATCAACTTTATTGAGGTGAATTAAAATATTGATTTTAGTTTAGAATAATTCAAATTTCAGCTTACATATTGCCAATCATGCTCAACTCATTATGTTGCTCAATATCTAGAATATATCTTGAAAATTTGTCTTAATTAGTTCGCTATTCAACTTGCATCTTTTACAAATTTAGTTGCAGAATCTTCTTCCTTTAACAGCATTTATTTTTCTTCCTATATAATTTAACTTGTTATATGTTATTGAAAAAATTGTAAACTACTTTTGTTTGCATGAATTTGTAACTAGTGAAATTTTTTGTTTACAATAGCATAAATATCTACTTTATGACTCCATGTCATAGCTGTTGATTGAATTCAACAATATTAATGGAACCTTTTAGTTAGGAAAAGAGTTAAGGGTCAAAGGAGCTAGTAACAATATTTAAATTCTAATGTAAGAAACATGTGCCTTCATGTTTCAGTCTTTCTTCCCCGACGGGAATTGCAATTTTTTATCTCTTATTCACTGTAGCTTCAATTCACCTTCATTATTTCCAATAAAAAAGGTATCCATTTTAGTTTGCAGCCGCTGCTGGACCCTTAATGCTCATGCTTGTGCTTGATAATTGAAATTGTGCAAACTAGAATAGGTGGATCCTTTTTTTTGGAAAGCAAACTTATGACTGATTAGTGCAGGATGAGTTACCAAGTATCTGTGTATAGGCAACTGAAATTGAACCTGAGAGATAGAGAACCATCTTAGCTTGTCACAATTAAAAATCTGGTTAGTTGGATTAGACAAAAAAAAAAGATTTAGGAGTGCAACTGTGCAAAGTGAATGAGTGAATTCCTCCACCAAGGGACATAAATAATTGTGGGGACATAAATAATAATGGAACTGTAATGGACATAGAGTTGGCCTGACTTTTGTTTCATATCCTTGGGATGCCATGTGTTACTATTCTTTTCTATACTTTCTTTAGAGATTTGGGCATTTCTTTTATGTTTATTGTGAAAGCAATGTGATGCGTTCGAAACTAGCAAGTATACTAGTCGCACAAGTAATAAAGTGATAAGTAAGATATCGTTCCCACGAGGATTGATTCTAATTAAATTTGTTATTCGAAAGCAAAAACAGAGTAAATGGGAGGTTTTGTTGATTGATTAACTAAGTGAAATAAATGAAACAAATAAGAATAACACAGAAAGTTAATTCGAATGAAAAATCAATGAGAGAAATCTGGTTAAGGGATCATTCTTACCACAAGATATGGATTTGCGAATTAATCGTAGAATTGTCATCCAATTACAGCATTGAAGTTATCAACCGTAGATAACAACAAGCTCTGTTATCCCAATCTTTCCTTACTTTGTTGTTAAATAAAACAGGCTCTTTATTTAATCTCTATCCATTAAACAACCTAGAACAAGCTCTCTAAATTTAATTCAATGGATGCATTATGAAAAGAAAGACAGGTTGATCTAAGCAATAAACACACAAGCTCGGATTATTTAACTTAGGTTGTATTCTCCAATTGCAATCTCTGATCACAATTTTGCTACTAATGATTAGAAATTCAAGACAATTACGGATCAAGATTTCTAGTCTAGCAATAGACAATATCCAGATTATATTCAGTTGGCCACCCAAATACAATCCAGCAAGCAATCATGAGCATTAAACATGGGAAAATATAAGCAACTTCAATTAGAGAATTGGATAACAATTCCTTGCACAATCAATTCATAAAAACCATATCAAGGGCTTTGAAATCACCCTCAACCAATTCAGATTTAGTTACACATATTCAGATAGAATACAAATACAATACACTATGGAGACATTCCAGAAAATGAAAGGGAAAGGGAAAACTTAGCAAATTTGATGAAATCTCTTAGGATTTGTAGTTCTTTCTCTTTCCAAGCCTTCAATCTCCTTCAAGAACTCCAAGAGATGAGAGAAATCCAAAGATGCAGCCTCCTCCACGTTCTCCCCTCTTCAAGTTATCAAAATAAAACCCTAAAATGTGTTTTAATACTCTGCTACAGTGCCCCGTATTATACATGCTACAGTGACTTGTGGAATTATATTTCTATACATCTCACACTGTTTTGATTAGAACTTTTGGTACACTGAATGGATTTATAAACCGTAAATTTCTCCAGAAAATAGACTTCGAGAGCTTTCCAACGGTATATAACATGTCATCGGGTTCATTGTATATCAATACAATTAAATCCGAGAAGATCACTGACTAGCAGAGGTGAAAATGAAGGGTTTTACTCCATTTTTGTGCAAGTTGCTCCAAAACTCCTACAAACATCAAAACACACAAAAACATAAAAATCCCACGGAATATAGCAAAGAAACATGGACGAATTGATATAAAAGTAATACATAAATAGACACCTATCAAATTCCCCCACACTTAGACTTTGCTAGTCCTCGAGCAACTAAAATGATACGAAACAAAACTAAACCGAAACAGAATCAAAGAAAAATTAAAAACACACAAATGCTTCAACTTGCAAATAGGCCTCAAAGATTGTACTTAATTATAACCCAAGGAAAACTTCAAAATAATGCACTTGATCAAGAATTTTATCTCAAAGATTAGTTTCGCTTCACTTCAATTCCTCAAGTGTGTGTGTGTAGAGCCATTCTCACCTAATCACTTGTAACCCGGATGAGTTTATGCATAAAAATGAATCATATTTAATATTGAAGATGTGTGTATAAATGAACTCCATAGGCCTGCTTTTCAAGTCACTCTCCACTAATGTAGACATGCACAACACCAAGGATCAAGTAGGACTTTATTAAGCTTGTAACGTTTGGCTTGGGTGAAGGTATGATCAAGGATACTAATTTGGCTCAAATCACCCACAAACACATAAATCATTCAAGATTATGTAGAGCTCACCCTATAACACAACTTTATTTTAATTCACCAGGTTACTCCCCCAAACTTATTTAGAACACTCAATCTTCTTTTTTTTTTCTCTTCTCTTCTTCTTCTTTTTTTTTGTAGAAAACAAAAGAAACTACACCCCCACACTTTGTTGTTTCATTCTTTTTAAGAACACCCAAGGGTATAGAACTCTTTTTCTTTTCTTTTTCTTTTTTTCTTTTACTGCAATTCCACTCCCCTACACTTAAACAATACATTGTCCTCAATGTTTAAGTACGTGGAAGATAAGTACAGATTTTTTTTCTCTCTTTTTTTTTAACAAACATAATAAAACTCACTTGCATTGCTCATGACACAATCCAACCTCCTCTAACTTCCCAAAACCAGAACATAGCTCAAAATTAATTGCGAATGATTTACATGCTCATAGGTAAGGGATAAACTGTTTGGAACAAATTCAATTAGGTTAGGAAATCTTTTAGTGAGTTAACAAAGAAAAAGGTTTACAGAGGCTCAAAGGGGTAACTAGGGATCAATTTTAGTCAAGGTTGGCTATTAAGGCTCAAACGGTCCAAAGATGGCCTAAATCATTTCCCTAATGTTGCACAGTCTAGGATTTCGCCTCGAGTGACCATCAAACAAGTTCTAGAATTCATTGAAATCTGGAGAAACACTTAAATTACATAAACTTTCTCTAAGTAAACAAATAACTCAGTGATAATGGCTCGGTGCTCAATTTTGTGCAAGGAATCAAAGGTAAAGCAAAAACTAATTAACATTTCAAGCACAAGATCTATGCATCATTTATCATTTTCCAAGAGTTATTCTTAATTCAATCATTGCCTTATCATTGACCCACAAAATGCAAGAAAAGAGGTACGTGGCGTTGTTACACCTGAGTCAAGATTGTATATTTCAACAATCCTTAGGACCAGTAGCCCGCAGACTTAAGGTTTCCAGCCTATATACCTTTATTATGAAAGAACAAAACAAGATACAAGACACTTCAAACAACATGAAATAAACAAACTACAGATTTATGTCGAGAGAATGCGTTTCAAGGGTTAAAGAAAACCCCATATTCTGCCATTCTCAACTTTTTTCCACAATTTTTTTTTTTTTTTTTTATCGAAACTGATAAAGACAAAAACACACAAAAACTCTAAATTACACAAAACTAAACTTACTTATAAAATACAAAGTCCAACAAGCCAGCAAGCAAAAACAAGTCAGTTAGAATGGGTCTAAAAAGTTTAGAAGTTAGCCTCCTTATTCAGCCATTATAGATTAAAGAGATCCATAATGCGTTTCAAGAGGACTAAAACTTTTTAAGCCACCACTCTAAAAACCAAGATTAGAAAATATTACCTGGGAGGAAAGAAACAACCTGAAAAATCTCAAAATAAATAACATGAAAAACTTCAAATAAACACAATAAACAGAAAGCAAACAAAAACGAAGCAAACCAGCAATAGAGATTACAGATGGAGTGTTAAATCCAGTTTACGCCTCTTATTGCCTTCTCCAAACCAATCAATCTGAGCTGTTGTTGGATCAGGCGAATAGACGAATTCTTGGAGTTTATCAATTAACTCCCCTGCAGTTGAAGCTGTAACCAGGATTTGCCTCGCTGACGGTGAGATGAAGTTTTTTTCTACTGCTTGATCAAGAAAAGACAACAAACTATCAAAAAAATTATTGACAATTAACAAACCAATGGGTTTCCGATGGATGTTTAGCTGTGCCCAAGAAGTGATTTGAAATATCTCCTCTAATGTACCATAACCACCCGGCAAAGCTATAAATGCATCGGACTTAACAACCATATGTGCAATACGCTCATGCATACTAGAGACCTGTAACTCTTCCCCGATTGTGGTGCCTACGATATCTCGTACAGCTAATGGTTTAGGGATAATGCCGAGAACTTTGCTCCCTCCCAGGGATGCAGCTATCGACACACACCCCATTAACCCAAGACTACCCCCTCCATAAATCAATGAATACCCCTCGCAGCTAATGTCCTACCAAGATCAAGAGCTGCTGTTGTAAACTCTCCATCTTTACCAAATTGCGATCCACAAAATACACATATATTTTGGAATCGCCGAATTGGTGTTTTCTCCATTTCTACAAGTGCTCTAACCTTGTGTAAGACAATGATGCATGTTAGGTAATATGCTTTTCAAGTGTAAGAAAGGTTATAATAATGACATTTGAAAATATGGAGAATGGATATATACACACGTAAAACTCTCAAATTTGACACATGGGGACATAATTTCGGTGGGGGTTGCTCGATGTAGATTTATCGCCCCGAGATTTGAAAAAAATAGATATGCTTTCGGTGGGGTTTGACAAAACCTCCACACTTGTCGCCCACGTGTGCATGAAAAATGGAGATAAACTTTCGGTGGGGTTTGAAAAAAACTGCCACACTTGTCTCCCACGTGAAGCATGACAATTAGAGATATACTTTCGGTGGGGTTTGACAAAACCGCCACACTTGTCTCCCACGTGAAGCATGAAAAGTAAAGATATACTTTCGGCGGAGGTTGACAAAACCTCCACACTTGTCTTCCACGTGTGCTTATATCATGGGGTAGTCATCTGGTTTGTCAAAAAGAAAACTTGATAATAAAACAAACAAAATCAACAAACAATAACAACACAAAAACAACATTGATAATCAGATCAAACGAAACAAGAAAAAAAAATTGACAACAACAACACACTTTCAAATATACAAGTAGTTGTGATTGTGGCTCACATCTTCCTCTGGTTTTACGTCCAGTAACGGCTGAAACGCCTTCTATGAGTCGTGGATTTGCTTTCCATCCAGTTTTCTTATAAACTGGCAAACAGGGTCGTTTTTAGTCAGATTCCCTGGACTATAATACTGCAATTCATCACGAAATTGTGTCCAAAGATTAAGCAATTCACGCTGAACAAGTCCACAAGAATGTGACTCAAGAGTTAATAAAACATTATCCAGCGACTCATTACTCAGATCATTCTTAATAAATGATAGTTTATCTTCTCTATTTCTGGACCCAAAACCTAATGAACGACAAGTCAGGTTACAATTCCATCTAGCACATTTATAACATACTTGTAACCTTTTCGATCTTCGCCTCTTGGCGTAGTAGCTCTTTCCTAGACCAGGCATGTGTTTTGCGAGATTAATGTCAGGCTCACCTGATAATCTCACCTTGGCTTCGATAAGCTATCGGATATCAGCAGGCACATTTAAGAGCATCAACGCCCAAAGTCTAGTCATCCGTACTTTATAAATTTTGGACACAGCATTTTGAGGAAGTGAGGGAAAATATTTACGAAGGTTCGACAAAAAGATATCGGCATCCATTGAAGAGGAGAAAAGGAAATATATTACCAGTAATTCGTTTCAGTCTATTCTTCTCCAAAATATGCACGCTTCAAACCTTCAAGCAATGGCTTCAATTCTTGTTTCGGTGCTTCCTCAAGTTGCTGCACAAATGAGCTCAAAGCACAGAGTAATCAAATTGAACAAAAGAAAGGAAAAGAAAAGAGCAGAAACGAAACTAAAGACACATAAAAGAGATAACAACACAATAACAAACAAAAGTCAAAAACAAGTAAAAACAAATAAAAACAAATGAGACAGATGTCAAAGAGAGATAAAACCTGATCAATTTGATGGACTACGAATAGAATCTCCTCGAGACACAAAAATTGATCATTACTACCTTATTTTATTTTTCTTGTCTTTTTTTATTTATTTTTCAAAAACATTGGGTTGCCTCCCAATAAGCGCTTGGTTTAACGTCCTCAGCCCGACGTTGGTTCCATCATGGGAGGATCCAATTTTCGTTGTGCTTCTCTAATGGGCTTTGATCCCTCTTCTAACAAGATACGGTCCATGCATATGGATGGGCCTTGGATGTGAGCACTTGTCCACCCAATAGTCGTTTTGTGATCTCTAAGTACTTGGACGAGTTTCACTTCTTGTATTGGTGCAAGGCCCATTTCTAATATAATTGGCAAAGTACCATTCTCGTCCAAGAATCCATGATTCAAATGATTTGGAAGTGACTTAAGCTCCACGGTATTGGCCTTCATCACAGAATGAAAAAGTTTCTCATTAGATAAAGGCAATTCAATGTACGAAACATCATACCTATTTGTGGTGATAGCTATAGTCTCATCCAAGCTTGTCACAGCTTCCTCCCCTTCTTTAGACACTTGTATCAGCTTTCTTGGTTCTTTGAAACTTTCTATCCTTATGTGTTCACTAATAGCAACATCCACTCCATTCTTGCGAGTTAACTCAAAACATTGTTGTGGCAAATAATCAATAACATCAACTGCAAAAACATAATGTAAGTCATTAGAGTACCTCATTGCCTCAAAAATATTGAAACAAATCACCTCGCCATCGAATTCCATGGTGAGAGTGCCATCATGAACATCAATCTTAGTTCGAGCAGTTTTCAAGAATGGTCTCCCCAAAAGAATTGGTGTTGGATTAGAAGATGTCTCATCCTCCATTTCAAGAACATAGAAGTCTGCTGGGAAAACCAATTGATTTACCTGCACAAGCACATCTTCCACAACTCTTTTGTGATATGCATTAAAATGATCAGCAAACTGAATGGTAATACCAGTTTTCGCAAAAGGTCCAAGATTTAAAGAAGAATAAATAGAATATGGCATGACATTAATAGATGCTCCTAAATCTAATATAGCTCTTTCAAACTTGGTATTACCAATGGTGCATGGAATGATGAATGTACCTGGATCTTTGCATTTTGGAGGAATTTTTCTTTGCAATACAGCTGAAACATTTTCCCACACACTTACTTTCTCATTTCCCTTCAACTTTCTCTTGTTGGTGCATAACTCCTTGAGAAATTTTGTACAACAAGGTACTTGCTCGATAGCATCCAGAAGTGGTATATTTACCTCGATTTTGTGAGAAGTTTCCAAGATTTTCTGTTCTTGTTCCCCCTTCTTCGATTTTGCAAATCTACTAGGAAAAAGTGGAGGAGTAACATATGAAGGAATGGGAGTTATCGGATTTACCTGAGAAGTCAATGTTTTGTTCATGATGGAAGTGGTGTCATCTCCTTCATCAGTTTGTGATTTCCCTGGCAAGACATCTAATTGCTCTCCACTTCGTGAAGTTATTGCACTAGCAGTCTCTCTTGGATTGATCACTGTTTGAGAAGATAATTTTTCTGAGTCTTGGCCCTCAAATTTGCTCATGCTAGTAGCCAATTTTCCCATTTGATTTGCCAGGGTTTGGATACTTGCCCCAGTTTCCTGCTGGAATTGCATTGTGTTAGTGGCAAGTGCATTAACAATGTCCTGGAGAGACATACCTGAGTTTTGTGAAGCTGGTTGCGGTGCTGGATGTAGCATTGGTGGTGGTTGTATTTGAAATGTTTGTTGCACTCTAGGCTGATTAAAACCTTGTGGCCGATTTGGTAAGCCATTTGGGGCGATTGGTTGATGATTCCAGTAATTAAAATTAGGGTGATCTCCCCATCCGGCATTGTAAGTTTTAGAGAAGGGATCATACCATTGCCTTGTTTGTCCTGGAAATCCACCCATGACATTGGCTTGTTCCATATATTTTTCTTGTAAAGTTGGATACATATCGATTGGATGCTCCATCGTAGAATATATCCCACATTCATAAGATTTTTGCATATCTCCTACAGCCATGTTTTCCATAAGAGAGGTTAGATCAGAAAGTTGTTGTTCAATGTTCGGAGTGCTTACCTCATTTACTCTCCATGGTACTTGTGGCTCAAATCCGCTACTGAATTGATAGAAGTTTACTGCCATGTTGTCTAAACAAAAACAATCAGAAAAGAAAAACAAAGAAAATATGAATCAATAATGAAAACAAAATAACAAATCGATTAGAAAATCAATCCCCGGCAACGGCGCCAAAAACTTGATGCGTTTGAAACTAGCAATTATACTAGTCGCACAAGTAATAAAGTGATAAGTAAGATATCGTTCCCACGAGGATTGATTCTAATTGAATTTGTTATTTTACAGCCACAACAGAACAAATGGGGGGTTTTGTTGATTGATTAACTAAGTGAAATAATAATGCAAACGAAGAATAACAAAACAGAAAGTTAATTCGAATGAAAAATCAAAGAGAGAAAGCTGGTTAAGGGATCCTTCTCTACCACAAGATATGGATTTGCGAATTAATCGTAGAATTGTCATACAATTACAGCATTGAAGTTATCAACCGTAGATAACAACAAGCTCTGTTATCCCAATCTTTCCTTACTTTGTTGTTAAATAAAATAGGCTCTTTACTTAATCTCTATCCATTAAACAACCTAGAACAAGCTCTCTAAATTTAATTCAATGGATGCATTATGAAAAGAAAGACAGGTTGATCTAAGCAATAAACACACAAGCTCGGATTATTTAACTTAGGTTACATTCTCCAATTGCAATCTCTGATCACAATTTTGCTACTAATGATTAGAAATTCAAGACAATTACGGATCAAGATTTCTAGTCTAGCAATAGACAAGATCCAGATTATATTCAGTTGGCCACCCAAATACAATCCAGCAAGCAATCATAAGCATTAAACATGGGAAATACAAGCAACTTCAATTAGAGAATTGGATAACAATTCCTTGCACAATCAATTCACAAAAACCATATCAAAGGCTTTGAAATCACCCTCAACCAATTCAGATTTAGTTACACATATTCAGACAGAATACAAATACAATACAATATGGAGACATTCCAGAAAATAAGAGGGAAAAGGAAACTTAGCAAATTTGATGAAATCTATTAGGATTTGTAGTTCTTCCTCTTTCCAAGCCTTCAATCTCCTTCAAGAACTCCAAGAGATGAGAGAAATCCAAAGATGCAGCCTCCTCCACGTTCTGTCTCTTATACACATAAAACCCTAAAATGTGTTTAAATACAGCTGCTACAGTGAATTGCTACAGTGCCCCGTATTATACATGCTACAGTGACTTGTGGAATTATATTTCTATACATCTCACACTGTTTTGATTAGAACTTTTGGTACACTGAATGGATTTATAAACCGTAAATTTCTCCAGAAAATAGACTTCGAGAGCTTTCCAACGGTATATAACATGTCGTCGGGTTCATTGTATATCAATACAATTAAATCCGAGAAGATCACTGACTAGCAAAGGTGAAAATGAAGGGTTTTACTCCATTTTTGTGCAAGTTACTCCAAAACTCCTACAAACATCAAAACACACAAAAATATAAAAATACTACGGAATATAGCAAAGAAACATGGACGAATTGATATAAAAGTAATACATAAATAGACACCTATCACAATGACATCTTGATGCATATCATAAATCGACAATTGGATTTTGTGTTTTTCGAAGACATTTTTGTAAAATTAAGAGGTAGACAGTTTTTGCTCGTTTTCATTTATGCAAATCATAAATAGAGTGTATGGCCTAAAGCTATTTTCGTTGTTAATTATTTGTGCAGGTTTTCTCACATGAAGAATGGTTTGTGCTGGCTAATAATTTCAAGAAATGAGACTTCTAGATTGGTTTGATTTGTGCTAGTTTGGAAATAAGACTTCTATAAACTTATGACTTTTTAGACTCTTGTGTATTAAAACTTTTGTATAATTTATGAATTGTTAATTTAATGTCATATTCCATGTTAGACTTTTAGCTTCTTGTTCCCAGGTTAATATGTATAGACCAAAAAAATTGCATACAAAAATGGATTCCTGGAATAAAAAATGTGTACAAACCAAACAAATTGGATAAAAAATTGATTACTGGATTAAAAAAAGTGTGCTGCTTTTTTACGGTGGTTCCTAAAACCGCGGTAAATAATACTACAAACTATACCACACCACACGGCGTTTTGACCTTGACCACGTGCTCGCGATTAACTATTTACGGTGGTTTTAGAGCCCGCAGTAAAAGAAGAAATACTGTTGTCAAAGCAGACAACGGTTATTTACGGCAGGCTTATTAACCGTAGTATAAGACCTTTTATGGCGGACCAAAACCGCTGTAAAAAGTCTCATGACTTTTTACATCGCCACTTGCTACGGCGGGCCAAAACCGCAGTAAGCCCGTCGTAAACGATATTTTACAGCGATTTAGGTCTGCCGTAAAAGGGCTTTTTTCTTATAGTGCAATTTTCCTCCCCCTTTCTATTTATGTATATAAACTGTCAACATCTCATATGTAATAAATAGATAAAAGTGGCTGTGTGCATAATAAAACTTATGATCTAAAGAACATTAGTGATTTTAGAATCTAGAACTCAGTAAACCCATAGTGCAGGCCTGATTAACTTCCAGACGGGTGTGAGCCGTGCCTAACTTGCAGAACCCATCTTTGAATGGGTAATTGGCAGTTAGGTCCGAAGCTAGAGATCAACTATCATCATCCAAATTTTTTGGTGGTTATTTACCCGGGTGGCGACTCCGACTTATTCTTTGGACCCTGTCTCCATAACTTGGTCTGTACGGCTCTCCGGACGCCTGAATGGGAGCCAGCGTAGGGAACCAGGTGCCACTTCGGCCGCTCACAATATGCATATGAGATATTATGTAGTTCATCTTCCTAAAAGAATTCCAACCAGCTTCCTTCTACTAGAATTTTAATCTTCTCTTTCGCCGAATATTTTAGATTTGATTTCATAGTTTCCATCATTATTGTTTTTTTGTTTTATACATTATGTTTCTATTACATAGATACTTTTGCACGATGTTTTTTTAAAATTAAAATAAATCAATAAATAAATAGATTAACAATATTACTCATTAAAAATACAAACTACTAATAAATTTATTAATAATCTAATTTCATTTCAAAGAATAATTAGAACAACTTTTAAATGACGTATTACTTAATATAAAATAATAAAATATATTTATGACCTAAAAAGGTGTAATCTAACATTTTGCTTAAGCGTCAAATGAGGTAGAGCTGGCACTGCTTGCTTGGCTTTGGCTTAGAATGTGCAGTGGAATGTGATGCAGCGTGGCTGTGGTGGGGGCGTGAGGCGCCACATCTACTCACACTACATAATAGGTTATCAAATAACAAATACTAACTCTCCCACAGGTCCATTTTGGACCACCCAAAATATCTTGGAATATCCTCAAAGGTGAGATTGAGAATATACAAAATATCTCAACCTGGAAAGTGTTTTATGGTTGAGGCGTAATATGTACTGTACCATTTCTCTTCCTTTTATCCTTCTTAATTACTCTCAACGATGCCTGCTGCCCTGTCAGCTGCATGCCTCCCTTTGTACACGCCTGTTTCTAATCGTGCTTCAACAACGTTCCTTAGTTTGAAAACGTCATCATTCTATGCTACAGCTAGGATTAGGAAGCTACGACATCATTATGATAGATGTGAATCTACAACGTGCAAGGCTTCTTTGAGTAACAATATGGATTTGGATCTCTATGATCTTATGGGCATCGATAGCACTTCTGATCAAGGCCAGATCAAAACGGCATATCGTATGCTGCAGAAGAAATGCCATCCTGATATTGCAGGCCCCGCAGGCCATGACATGGCTATCATTCTCAATGAAGCTTATTCTATCCTCTCTGATCCCACTTCGCGTTTGGCTTATGATAAGGTTCATTTGTTTCTACCTTGTTTTCAATGTGCCATACATATAATGTCAATCTCATCTAAACTTATTTATTTGTATAAAATTATATGCCATGTCGCCTATTATTTCCTTATAATATCGCCTAATTTATAAATTTTTATATACAAATAATGGATAAAGATTAGAATAAATCAGTTATATTGTGATGATGTTTTACATCTATCAGGAAAATCATGATTCATTGATTAGTGGATTTTGCAATTTTAGTAACTTAATATTGTTGAGTAGTTCGTTATAATATCAACCCAACAACCAAATCCATATATTCTAATATGGCACGAATTATTAAAATAAAAAATAAAAATTTTTAATAAATAAAGTAAAATCCACTTATCTAATAATTTTATGTCAAGTCAGGTTAGATGAGTTTGATTGTATGAGTTAGTTGTATATCTAAAAATATTAAATATTTTCACAATATTATTTTGAATAATATTATCTCTATAGCTCATTTATAATTAATTTATTTTACAATCTGTATTGACAAAATATTAATAGGTGTAAAATTACTTTATCATGTAATTCAACTTTCTTTATTTATTGATATTTTCCAAACTTAAATCGTAAGAAATTTTTTATTGTCATTGAGTTATAAGTATAACATTTCTCATTTATTTATTGAACAATTTTATTTAAAATTCTAAAATTAAAAAATTAAAAATAAAATTTAACTTAGTATGGAGATGAACTCCATATGTTTTATATATGTGTGTGTGTGTGTGTGTGGGGTATAAATGATATATTATGATCCACCTCTCAAATGACAAATCTATGTAATGTTTTCTCAAAACTAGCTTGTTGATTGTTTCTTCCATGATTTGTCTTGGTCCAATAATAGGTTAGTTGAATTATAACCAGATTCGCTCAACGCATGTTTATGTAAACTGAATTCAATTGCCACTAATATTAGCTAAAGCTTTGCTGGGAAAATATTAATTAGAGGGGTTTTGGTGTAGGAGCAAGCCAAGATTGCTGAACTCCGGGGCTACACTGGAAAGCCATTATACTCTGCTTGGTTTGGTTCTGAAAGTGAACAGAGAGCTGTGTTTGTTGATGAAGTAAAGTGTGTTGGTTGTTTGAAATGTGCCCTATTTGCCGAGAACACATTTGCCATAGAATCAGTGTATGGAAGAGCCAGAGTTGTTGGGCAGTGGGCTGATCCGGAACACAAACTCCAGGAGGCTATGCAGGCGTGCCCAGTAGATTGCATCTCGTAAGTACAATAATAGCAATTCAGACTTGTTAATTTTTACGCTTTTTATATGAGAGTCTATAATATATTTATTGTATTATGTCACCATACTAGCATGAATTGTATAAATATACTACTCGTACATAATGACATCATCTAGCATATGCACCCTAAACTTTCTTATCCTATATTCTCTGCTATAAGTTTATAATATCGTATTGTGAACTCAGAATTGTGGAGAGGTCAGACTTAGCAGCATTAGAATACCTAATGTCAAAACAGCCACGTGGCAATGTAAGAGTGGGAGAAGGCAATTCCATCGGAACACGTGTCTCAAACATATTCGTCGATGTCAAGAAATTTCAAACAAACGTTTTTGATGCCATGAGCAAAGCTGCTACAAAGGTAGGTGCTTTGATAATTTGTCAAGTTTTTGGGTTATCAAAACATAACTGTGCGCACTAGCAGAAATAAGAGTAAAAAGCCTTAAAATTTCATTTCAGGAGGCAGATATCAATTGGCAAGCAAGAATGTCAGCAATTCAAGCAATCAGATCAATATCAAATTGGTTATATTGGCAATCACCCAATGCGCAAGCGCAAGAATCCTCATCAGAAACTTACCAAAATCTTACCCAAGCTACACAGAAATGCTCTGAACCGAATATCAAAAAGCTGCGTGATGCAGCTGCTGCCAGAAAACAAGCAAGGGAGAGCACAGGAAGAAATCAGAGAACCCCATTAGGTTACATGTATCATGATGAGTATTGGATTCCGTCAACTCAAGCCCTTCCAACTTCAACCCAAATCAACTCAAGCTCTGGAGCTGTGGTTCACAATAAAGAAGGAAAGAAGAAAGCAAATCACACGAACTATAGCAAGGAACTTGAAGAGAATAGAAGGAGTCCCATTGCATCGGGAATTCCGATTGTAACAGCAGCAACGGCAGCAGGTGTAGTTCGTTTACAATTGCAAGCCGGTCAAGGAGTGGTTGGTGGATTACGGGAACATATCGGTGGCTCTTTGGCGTTGGATATTGTCAATAGTCCTTGGTTACAGGTTGTTTTGGCAGGGGTTACATGGTATTACATTGGAGTGGTACTTGTGGATCTGATTGAAGCGACAAGAGTAGATAAATTGTCTCATTGATTCACAATTAATGCAAGTCAATGTAAATTACATGTGTCAATGTCAGCGCTGATGGATTATGTGGAAAGTTTTCAGCAAGAGAAACAACATTAAAGTATTGTTAAATTTATTCGACACTGTCAACTACAAAAAAAGGTTGCCTGGTGGGCTTGTAAAAGAAATATAATGAAATTAGTAACACAACCAAATTTGAGTATGATAATGAGTTTTAATATTAAGATAAATATACATCCTCGATATGACAATTCACAAAAATGTCATGTAAATACCAGCTGCGCTTGACACATGTACACCAATTCCCTCATGACGATATATTCCCGTATGACGGGATGCAAGAACCCAGAGGGAACGCTTGCACCTAATTAACGTTTAGAAAATATTTTTGGGCATATTCATGATCTGCTAGTGCTATTCTGATTATCCTCTTGTGCACATACTCTAGTTATGTGCATCTTTCTACGGTAAATATACACTTTTCTGACTGGCACACCCCATTACAGTGTCCAACCTAAATATAGCCTTCTGCTGATTGGTCATTTCTCAAATTTGGGGAAACCTATAAAGATTAAATGTAAAGATACTAGTTGATCATGTTAAGGAAATAATAATAATAATAATAATAGCAATAGTAATGGGCGAACACACTGCCCATACAAAATATTTCAAGAGTTGAATAACTGCCAGGTTTGGTACACCGTTCATAAAAGGGGGGAGTTCACTGATTCGAAAACCAGTACATTCCCATTCCATTAATCTTCTAAATTCCACGCAACAGTTTTCCACAAGAAAATCTAACAAATTTTAAATCAATTACAGTTTGGACAAGCACTCAGTAGCGGTACTTGGTAGAATAGTCCTTGGGTGCAATTACAAGGCCACGACCCTTCCTTGCTCCCCGGTAGACGGTCTCTACAATGTCAATAAACTCCTGCTTGTCCTTAAGAGCCCAGTTGATCTTGTTATTATTTCCAGTGCCAAGATCAATCATAATGTGCTTGTTCCTGAAGAAGAACATGACTGTGGATGGATCATAAAGCTCATACATTGTGTTAAAATCAGGCACCTCCGTAATGTCCACAAGGTAAATCACAGCAAAATTCTTTATTGTCTCAGCAACTGATGCCAACACCTCATCCATCTAAATTCAAAAATTGTCAGTAAAACTAATTAACTGATCCGATAAATAGACTCTACTTTCAGATCATTCAAAATGATGAAAAAGCAATTCAAGAATTAGAAATTAACATGAAAACAAGAGCAGTATTCTACAATGCATAAGAACAGTTCAGTCAGAACTTTGTAGACTGGAAATAAGAGAGCTGAGGAATGATTGAGAAAAAAACTGCCCTCAAAGCTATATAAAGCAATACATTAATCTATTGCACATCCCCAATATCTAAGCAAAAGTACAAGCAAATACATCACGTTACGAGAACAGTGTCCAACTCAGAGCAACATTATCTGACTCCTTTAGAGATCTTCCCTAAATACTGTGTTCATTCTAAAAATATTAAAGCTTAATAGGTCCATGATAGCAGGGAGAAAATGCTAGTGCTAAAACTAAGTGACAATACTTGGTCCATAAACTTAAAAACCTAGAATCGCTCATAATGAAATGAATGGCCTAACAAAAGCAGAATAAACCAAATTCATTTAACATAGACTGAAGAACAAAACAACTTTGCGGGAAGATAGAACAACAACATATGCATTAACAACAAGAAAACCCATCTTTCTTCTCAAGTGATGAAATAACAAGGAATTGTTCACATCAAAACTACACCCCAAGAACAACAGAAGCATCTAGGACCAGTAATAAAAATGAAAAGCCAACTAGATGAAACATAGAAAGGAACCAACAGAGGTCAACCAATATCCCGTACCAAAATAAACTCACTAATTAAAAGGTTAAAAGTCTTAACTAATTGGCCTAATTTGTTGAATAAAGATGCAAAAGCTGTATATAGCATTAAGCTAGTTATGCAGTCAATTCAGAAATCCACAGCCTTCACAAACTTACCCACATTCAGTCAAAATGAGTTTCTTCTTTATGCTAACTCAGGGTCATTATGTGGCCAAATTATCTACTGTTTCATAATTCAACTAAATTCGGAGAATCATTAGCTATCAAAACCCATATGTAGCAAATTTACAAAAAATTTTGGTTCAACCCTGAATGACCTTAAATATTAACAAGGGTTTTGTTATATAAATTTTACTAGTTGAAATTAAAAAAGATAAGATTCAAATATGAGAGGGCAGAGAAATACCAGTTTTGGCGAAGAAAAATCAAGTGAGAAAGGAGAGAGGGAGGGATTTTCTCTCCTGTTTCATAATTCAACTAAATTTATTTAGAGAATTATCATGTAATCCTAATCCAAAGACCCATTCAAAGCCATATGTGATAAATTAATAAGCGATTTCTTATTGTCTTAATTAAACAAATTGAAATTGAAAAAGACAGGATGGCGAGTACCTGCATGCAGGTTTCGTCCCAGTCGTGGCCGAATCGGATAACCACAAGACGCTCTTCTTCAGCGAGGATGGCTTGATCGACGGCCCATCCTGAGTGTAGGTGTGGTAGTAGGTACGACATCTCTCTTGAACCACAAAATTCTCCGATCACCAAATAATGCTTATCGAAGACTCTGCCCTAATTCAATTGCTAAGCCCCGGGCTTTAACCTTCACGCCTTTTCACCTTCACGCCTTTTCTTTTATTTTTTATTTTTATTTTTTTGTAATTTCTAATCTCCCCTAAAGCTGAAATCCAGACTCCATTCAATTGGGCTACTAGCTACGCCCTCGGCCCAACCCAGAGAGAGGCAGCTTTTTTCTGTTTGTCAATTCAGCCGAATATTCCATGCAATCAGCCCAACCAAATGCCGAATTGTCATACTATTTGTGAAACTCTCTCCCCTTAAGACATTTCAGAAACACACCTCAGACAATTTTTTTTTTTTGGTTCTTTTCTCTTTTTTTCTTTCTTTTAGCAATTTTGCACTCACAACATATATATGATATATCTGAAACATTTAAACGCCATACAGTTAAAAAGAAGTAAATCAATATATCAACTAATTTCTAAATTTGAGATGATCATATCCATCCCTAAAAAGCAGGCCTTAGCTATTACTTGGATTCCCTCTTAAACACATTCCATATCATTATCAAACAAAAACATCCATCAAATTCAGAAACAACCAACAAGCCGCGCCACGCTCACTATTCTCAAATACGATTGTACATACATTAATTAATAGCTAGTAAACTTAAATTCAAATTTTGGTCATTAAGAGTAGAGTAGTTTGCCTGCATGCAAGTGTCGTCCCAATCGTGACCAAATCGGATAATGACGACGTGTTCTTCTTCTGCCAGGATTGCCTGATCGACGGCCCAGCCAGAGTGCAGGTGCGGCAACAGGTACGACATTCTTCCTTGTCTTAGGTTCTCTTCTCTAGAAGGTACTTGAGAATCCGAATAGAAAGCTAATGCGACGCGACGGTCGTAGTTTGAAACTTCTAATTTTATAAGATGGCAGTGAAGCCTCTAGAAGAAACCTCTCCGCCTCAATTTGCTGAATTTACCCGCTTATCATTTGGAGCGTCCATCTTACGTTATCATTTCTTTAAGACACCACGTGTTCGTTTGCTATAAGATGCTTAAATTCATGGGCCCCAGCTAAGTTATTATTGTTCTTCTTCACTCGCTTCTGAGTTGGTGAGGCAAAAGGGTGCATACAAGTCGGGTCGAATCAGGTTTATAATCCGACTCAATCTGATGATGCATCAGGTTATAGGTATTTAACCCACGGTTGAGTTTTTTTAAGTACGTAATCCGACGTGCAACCGTTTATCAGGTCGGATTGGATTACTTGGGTTATTCGGATTAGCTTATATGAAAAAAAAAGTTAACTTGATAAACATTAAGTAAAAATTTTGTATTAAAATTACTTGAAAAAAAAAAGTAAATAAAGAATATTGAAGAGAAAAGATGCGAAGGAATACATTATAAAAGCATTAACAAAGAAAATGATGAAAATTTTAGTAAAGTTAAGTGGACAAATATTAACACTTGGCTTATATGAATACTAGTGGCCACATGCTAACAGAATGGTTGTTAATCAACTAGAAATCGTTCAACTAATCTTAGTGGAAATCAAAAGAAAAAAAAAATAAGTATCACAAAATATCTGTCCTGAACAAGTCACTAGTAGAAATCGTTCAACTAATCTGAGTGACTGTTAATCAACTAGAAAGGAAAGGAAAAATGATGGGTAAATATATTTTAATTAATTCATAATATATCCTCTATTTCATTCTTTTACAATCAACTCGTAACTGGTTAAAACTTAATTCTCATATTTGTGGTCTGGGATCTTTTACAATCGTTCCATAAAAAACCAACATAAAAAATTGTATTAACATGAGCCTAAATATCATCCCTGTAAATCGATTAAGCTAATATATTCCCTGCAAATCGATTCTTCCCTTTCTTTCTGAAAGAAAATGGTGCCAAAATAGTGTGCACTAATACTAAAATCAAAACCACACATATTATATGATTAATTAATTGCTAGACAAAGCCAAAAGTTTCCAGTGCAGGGTCCCAGAAAATGATGAAACATGAAACATTAATTTCAAAATTATAACAGTGACTTCCAAAATGACAGGTACATTCACAATAACAAGTGAAGCATAAAGAAGCAAAGAAGTGAATAAGTGAACTAGACATGAAGAACAATAACAAGTCCAGACACTTCTCTGTTCTCCATGGCCCTGCCTGATGCGTTCGAAACTAGCAAGTATACTAGTCGCACAAGTAATAAAATGATGAGTAAGATATCGTTCCCACGAGGATTGATTCTAATTGAATTTGTTAAGTAACATGGGGGGGGGGGGTTTTGTTGTAAACTAAATGCAAATGCAAAAGAAGAAGAATAACAAAACAAATTTAAACGGATTGAAAAATCAATGAGGGAAACCTGGTTAAGGGATCCTTCTCTACCACAAGATATGGATTTGCGAATTAATTGTAGAATTGTCATCCAATTACAGCATTGAAGTTATCAACCGTAGATAACAACAAGCTCTGTTATCCCAATCTTTCCTTACTTTGTTGTTAAATAAAACAGGCTCTTTATTTAATCTCTATCCATTAAACAACCTAGAACAAGCTCTCTAAATTTAATTCAATGGATGCATTATGAAAAGAAAGACAGGTTGATCTAAGCAATAAACACACAAGCTCGGATTATTTAACTTAGGTTATATTCTCCAATTGCAATCTCTGATCACAATTTTGCTACTAATGATTAGAAATTCAAGACAATTACGGATCAAGATTTCTAGTCTAGCAATAGACAATATCCAGATTATATTCAGTTGGCCACCCAAATACAATCCAGCAAGCAATCATAAGCATTAAACATGGGAAAATACAAGCAACTTCAATTAGAGAATTGGATAACAATTCCTTGCACAATCAATTCACAAAACCATATCAAGGGCTTTGAAATCACCCTCAACCAATTCAGATTTAGTTACACATATTCAGACAGAACACAAATACAATACAATATGGAGACATTCCAGAAAATGAGAGGAAAGGAAAACTTAGCAAATTTGATGAAATCTATTAGGATTTGTAGTTCTTCCTCTTTCCAAGCCTTCAATCTACTTCAAGAACTCCAAGAGATGAGAGAAATCCAGAAATGCAGCCTCCTCCCACGTTTTCCCCTCTTCAAGTTATGAAAATAAAACCCTAAAATGTGTTTAAATACTCTGCTACAGTAACTTGCTACAGTGCCCCGTATTTAATAACATGCTACAGTGATATATGGAATTACAAATATACACTTCTCATACCATTTTTATCACAACTTTCGGTACACTACATAAATTCGTGAACCGTAAATTTCTCCAGAAAATAGACTTCGAGAGCTTTTCAATGGTATATAGCATGTTATCCGGTTAATTGTATATCGATACAATCAACTCCAAGAAATTGGTTGACTAGCAGAGGTGAAAATGAAGGGTTTTACTCCAATTTTGTGTAAGTTCCTCCAAAACTCCTACAAACATCAAAAACCACACAAAAACATAAAAATACCAAGGAATATAGCAAAGAAACATGGACGAATTGATATGAAAATGATATATAAATAGACACTTATCAAATTTCCCCACACTTAGACTTTGCTAGTCCTCGAGCAACTACGACAATATGAAATAAAACTAAACCGAAACAGAATCAACAAAAAAATTAAAACACACAAATGCTTTATCTTGCAAATAGGCCTCAAAGATTGTACTTAATTATAACCCAAGGAAAACTTCAAAATAATGTACTTGATCAAGAATTTCATCTCAAAGATTAGTTTCGCTTCACTTCAATTCCTCAAGTGTGTGTGTGTAGAGCCATTCTCACCTAATCACTTGTAACCCGGATGAGTTTATGCATAAAAATGAATCAGATTTAATATTGAAGATGTGTGTATAAATGAACTCCATAGGCCTGCTTTTCAAGTCACTCTCCACTAATGTAGACATGCACAACACCAAGGATCAAGTAGGACTTTATTAAGCTTGTAACGTTTGGCTTGGGTGAAGGTATGATAAAGGATAATAATTTGGCTCAAATCACCCACAAACACATAAATCATTCAAGACTATGTAGAGCTCAACCCTATAACACAACTTCATTTCAATTCACCATGTTACTCCCCCAAACTTATTTAGAACACTCAATCTTTTTTTTTTTTTTTTGCAGAAAACAAAAGAAAACTACACCCCCACACTTTGTTGTTTCATTCTTTTTAAGAACACTTAAGGGTATAGATCTCTTATTCTTCTTCTTTTGTTCTTTTTTTTTCTTTTTTTTTTTTTTTATTACACTTCCCCTCCCCCACACTTAAACAACACATTGTCCTCAATGTGTAAGTACGTGGACGATAAGTACAGATTGGCTTTTTTTTCTTTTGTTTTCTTTTTTTTTTTTAACAAACACAATAGAACTCACTTGCATTGCTCATGACACATCCCAACCTCCTCTAACTTCCCAAAACCAGAACATAGCTCAGAATTTAATTGTGAATGATCTACATGCTCATAGGTAAGGGATAAACTGTTTGGAACAAATTCATTTGAGGTTAGGAAATCTTTTAGTGAGTTAACAAAGAAAAAGGCTTACAAAGGCTCAAAGGGGTAACTAGGGATCAATTTCAGTCAAGGTTGGCTATTAAAGCTCAAACGGTCCAAAGATGGCCTAAATCATTTCCCCAATGTTGCACAGTCTAGGATTTCGCCTCGAGTGACCATCAAACAAGTTCTAGAATTCATTGAATCTGAAGAAACATTTAAATTACATAAACTTTCTCTAAGTGAACAAATAACTCAGTGATAATAGCTCAGTGCTCAATGTTGCGCAAGGAATCAGAAGCAAAGCGAAAACCAATAAACATTTCAAGCACACAGATCCATGCATCATTTATCATTTTCCAAGAGTTATTCTTAATTCAATCATTATCTTATCATCGACCCACAAAATGCAAGAAAAGAGGTACGTGGCGTTGTTACACCGGAGTCAAGATTGTATATTTCAACAATCCTTAGGACCAGTAGCCCGCAGACTTAAGGTTTCCAGCCTATATACCTTTATTATGAAGAACAAAACAAGAAAAAGACACTTCAAACAACATGAAATAAACAAACTACAAAGTTATTAAGAAAGAATGCGTTTCAAGGGTTAAGGAAACCCCATATTCTGCCATTTCTAAGGTTTTCACACAAAATCTTTTTTTTGGGGGGTAAAAAATTCGAAACTGATAAAGACAAAAAAACACATAACAACTTCTAAATTACATAAAACTAAACTTATAAAATAACAAAGTCCAACAAGTCAGCAAACAAAAACAATTAAGTTAGAATGGGTCTAAAAAGTTTAGAAGTTAGCCTCCTTATTCAGCCATTATGGATTAAAGAAATCCAGAATGCGTTTCAA
>SNVD02009222.1:0-36853 GCA_013180625.2 Boswellia sacra | reverse complement strand
AGGAATAGGAGCTAAATCCAAAGGACTTATTGGATTCTTGCCATAAACAACCTCAAAAGGACTATGACCAGTGGTTTGACTAGATGATCTATTGTAAGCAAACTCAACTTGAGGTAAAACAAGATCCCATTGCCGTAAATTCTTACCAACATAACTCCTCAGAAGATTTCCCAAGCTTTTGTTGATAACTTCAGTTTGTCCATCTGTTTGAGGATGATGAGATGAACTAAATTTAAGTGTAGTCCCCAGCTTTCTCCAAAGTGTACGCCAAAAATGAGATAAGAACTTTGGGTCACGATCTGAGACTATGGCCTTAGGAATGCCATGCAATTTCACAATCTCCTTCAAGTACAAATCGGCCACGTGAGTCGCATCATTTGTCTTGTTACAGGGGACAAAAAGAGCCATTTTAGAAAATCGGTCAACCACCACCATGATTGAATCTTTGTTTCGCTGTGTTCTAGGCAATCCCACCACAAATTCCAAGCTAACATCTTCCCATGGATCATTAGGAACAGGTAATGGAGTGTACAAACCAGTGTTCTGCCCATGACTTTTTGCCACATGACAAATTGTACACCTCTTCACGTGCTTCATCACATCCCTTTCCATTTTCGGCCAATAGAAGTTTGCCTTCACAATAGCAATAGTTTTGTCTCTCCCAAAATGACCGCTAATGCCACTGCCATGTGCTTCATTAATGATTAATTCTCTCAAGGAACATTGAGGAATACAAAATTGGTTTGCCTTGAGTAGATAACCATCCTGCAAAACAAATTGGTTAGATGAAAACTCATTACAGTTACTCCATATTTTGCCGAAATCTGGATCACCCTTGTAAAGCTCTTTTAATACCTCAAACCCAACAACATTCACTTGCATAGAGGTCAGCAAAGAATGTCTTCGGCTTAAGGCATCAGCCACCACATTTTGAACTCCAGATTAATGCTTGATGGTAAAGTTGAAAGCTTGAAGAAACTCTACCCATCTAGCATGTCGAATATTAAGCTTCTATTGGCTGTTGATGAACTTCAAAGCTTCATGGTCAGAATATAGAACAAATGGTTTTGGCAAGAGATACTGACTCCAATGCTTCAAAGCTCGACAAATAGCATACAACTCTTTGTCATAAGTTAAGTACTTTTTGCGAGATGCATTCAATTTTTCACTAAAGAAAGCAATTGGTCTGCGTTCTTGGCTAATAACAGCACCAATACCAATATTGGAAGCATCACATTCAACTTCAAAAACCTTGCTGAGATTTGGAAGTGATAAGATAGAAGCAGCTTCTATCATCTTCTTTTTAGGCACCAAAAGAGCTAGTACAGCACAAGGACTCATGCTTTCCCTCACTAACTCTTTTCTACATTCTGTTTGGGTAAGCAAAGCATTTTCCTCCCCTTTAGTAGGTTTAGGAACATATTCTAACTTCGAAGGACCCAAAATAACTTTGACCCCATCTTTAAAGAAAGTATAAGTATTTCTATAGCCATCATGCATTACTCTCCTATCATACTGCCATGGTCTACCAAGAAGTAAATGGCAAGCATCCATAGGAACAACGTCACACCATATTTCATCGTTGTACTTTTTCCCAATAGAAAATGAAACAAGGCAGCGTTTGTTTACCTTGATCTCGTGATCTTTCCGAAGCCATGAAATCTTGTAAGGTTGAGGATGCTTCTCTGTTTGAAGACCAAGTTTATCAATCATCTCCGTAGACACCACATTTTCAAAGCTGCCACCATTAATAATAAAGTTGCACACCTTACCATGAGAAGAACATCTGCTATGGAAGATATTTCTGCGAAGCCAATCATCTTCTCGTTCTTGGGCAATACTCAAACTCCTTTGAATAAGAAAGAGAGAATCACCTCGATTTGCATAAGTGACTTCCTTTTCATCAACAAATTCTGGATTATCAAAATTGATCAAGGCATCTGACTCGATCTCTTCATCAATTTCGTAAAAGTCATCAAATATTGGTGGTTTTCCATGATCCTCAAAGAAGTCATGGTCTACTTCATCATTCTCCACCGATTCATCTTTATTAGCAGCATCATTATCAATATAATTGCCCAAAGGACTTTGATCTTCTACTTCTCCACGCATTCCACCTGCGAATTCTTTATTTTCCAGAATTACTAAATGTTGCTGGAGTTGTTGGAGCTGCCGCATAAGATCTTCAATGATCAAACGTTGCTGGACTTGCTGGAGTTGCCGCCTGAGATCTTCAATGATCAAATCACGTTCATCTCTTTGAGAAGGAGGCAATTGGGTAGTAGAAGCAGCCTTGTGAGTACGACCAGCCATTGAACCAAAAGCTCTGATACCAATCTGATACCGGATCTTTGAGATATGGCTCTGATACCCAATCTGATACCGGGCTGCTGGATTATAATAGATGAGGATAGGATCTTCAAGTTGATTATCAACTCAACCAATGACTGGAACAAGGATTATGAAACCCAATAAACACTCAAACTAGGGTAACAAGCTCACCACCAAGATAAACACCAATGGGATACAGAAAATTCACCACCCAAGGATGTAAACAAAGGATACAGGGCTCAAAGGGATAACAAGCTCACCACCAAAGTAAACACCAATGGGATACAGATAATTCACCACCAAAGGATGTAAACCAAGGATACAGGGCTTAAACTAACTCACCACTCTATGGAATCCACCAAGAGATACAGAGTTAAGGAGAAATCATTATAAACACTGAAATTTCACTCAAATTCGAATTCCAAACTTCACTCCCTTGAATACACATCTTTAGAGCTTAAATAACTTGGAACAACCCTCCAAGCATAGGTAAAAGACAATAATTAAATGATTTCAACAATTACAGCTCAACTACTACATTGACAACTCATTTTAACTAAGACTAATAAGTAAACTCATTAGGTAATAAAGCCAACCAACTAAGCTAGAAATTCAAATTCCAACCAACTAAGCAAACAAATTCAAATTCTAGAGTAGACTTTAATGCACCATTAACTATGAACCAGCTATGAAGAGATAGTCATAAATCCTTGCAGACAAGTCCAAATGACACATTGACAAATGTGTTAGAAAGCTGACTTCAAGATCTCTTACAGCCACAAATCTTGACATTTAATTCTTTGCACAGCAATACCAGTTCTTTTATGAAATTACCCTCATTTTGGTTCATGTGCACTCTTGACCATTGTAATAATTTGTAACCCTTGATGATCTATCATGAATCTCATGGATTGCAACACTCCTGTGTCAGTGGTGATAGCTATAGTCTCATCCAAGCTTGTCACAGCTTCCTCCACTTCTTTAGACACTTGTATCAGCTTTCTTGGTTCTTTGAAACTTTCTATCCTTATGTGTTCACTAATAGCAACATCCACTCCATTCTTGCGAGTTAACTCAAAACATTGTTGTGGCAAATAATCAATAACGTCAACTGCAAAAACAGAATGTAAATCATTAGAGTACCTCATTTTCTCAAAAATATTAAAACATATCATCTTGCCATCAAACTCTATGGTCAAAGTGCCATAATGAACATCAATCTTGATTCTAGCAGTTTTCGAGAATGGCCTCCCTAAAAGAATCGGTGTTGGATTAGGAGATGTCTCATCATCTATTTTAAGGACATAGAAGTCTGCTGAAAAAACCAATTGATTCACCTGCACAAGCACATCTTCCACAACTCTTTTGCGATATGCATTAAAATGATCAGCAAACTGAATGGTAATACCAGTTTTCGCAAAAGGTCCAAGATTTAAAGAAGCATCAATAGAATATGGCATGACATTAATAGATGCTCCTAAATCTAATATAGCTCTTTCAAACTTGTATTACCAATGGTGCATGGAATGATGAACGTACCTGGATCTTTGCATTTTGGAGGAATTTTTCTTTGCAATACAGCTGAAACATTTTCCCCCACACTTACTTTCTCATTTCCCTTCAACTTTCTCTTGTTGGTGCATAACTCCTTGAGAAATTTTGTACAACGAGGTACTTTCTCAATAGCATCCAGAAGTGGTATATTTACCTCGATTTTGGGAGAAGTTTCCAGGATTTCTTGTTCTTGTTTCTCCTTCGATTGTGCAAATCTACTAGGAAAAAGTGGAGGAGAAACATATGAAGGAATGGGAGTTATAGGATTTACCTAAGAAGTCAATGTTTTGTTCATGGTGGAAGTGGTGTCATCTCCTTCATCACTTTGTGATTTCTTTGGTAGGACATCTAATTGCTCGTCATTTTGCAAAGTTATCGCACTAACAGTCTCCCTTGGATTGATCACCGCTTGAGAAGATAATTTTTCTGAGTCTTGGCCCTCGAATTTGCTCATGCTAGTAGCCAATTGTCCCATTTGATTTGCAAGGTTTTGGATACTTGCCCCAGTTTCCTGCTGGAATTGCATTGTGTTAGTGGCAAGTGCATTAACAATGTCCTGGAGAGACATACCTGAGTTTTGTGAAGCTGGGTGCGGTGCTGGATGTGGCATTGGTGGTGGTTGCATTTGAAAAGGGTGCTGCACTCTAGGTTGATTGAAACCTTGTGGCCGATTTGGTATCACATTTGGAGTGATTGGTTGATGATTCCAGTAACTGAAATTATGTTGATCTTCCCATCAAGCATTGTAAGTGCTAGAGAAAGGATCATACCATTGCCTCGTTTGTCCTGGAAATCCACCCATGGCATCGGCTTGTTCCATATATTCTTCTTGTAAAGTTGGATACATGTCGATTGGATGCTCCATCGTAGAATATATCCCACATTCATAAGATTTTTGCATATCTCCTACAGCCATGTTTTTCACAAGAGAGGTTAGCTCAGAAAGTTGTTGTTCAATGTTCGAAGTGCTTACCTCATTTACTCTCCATGGTACTTGTGGCTCAAATCCGCTACTGAATTGATAGAAGTTTACTGCCATGTTGTCTAAACACAAACAATCAGAAAAGAAAAACAAAGAAACTATGAATCAACAATGAAAACAAAATAACAAATCGATTAGAAAATCAATCCCCGGCAACGGCGACAAAAACTTGATGCGTTCGAAACTAGCAAGTATACTAGTCGCACAAGTAATAAAGTGATGAGTAAGATATCGTTCCCACGAGGATTGATTCTAATTGAATTTGTTATTTTCCAGCAACAATAAACTAAACATGGGGGGTTTTGTTGATGGATTAACTAAATGAAATATTAATGTAAATGCACAATAATACAACACAAAGTAAAATGGAGTGAAAAATCAATGAGAGTAACCTGGTTAAGGGATCCTTCTCTGCCACAAGATATAGATTTGCTAATTAATCATAGAATTGTCATCCAATTACACCATTGAAATTATCAACCGTAGATAACAACAAGCTCTGTTATCCCAATCTTTCCTTACTTTGTTGTTAAATAAAACAGGCTCTTTATTTAATCTCTATCCATTAAACAACCTAGAACAAGCTCTCTAAATTAATTCAATGGATGCATTACGAAAAGAAAGATAGGTTGATCTAAGCAATAAACACACAAGCTCGGATTATTTAACTTAGGTTATATTCTCCAAGTGCAATCTCTGATCACAATTTTGCTACTAATGATTAGAAATTCAAGACAATTACGGATCAAGATTTCTAGTCTAGCAATAGACAATATCCAGATTATATTCAGTTGGCCACCCAAATACAATCCAGCAAGCAATCATAAGGATTAAACATGGGAAAATACAAGCAACTTCAATTAGAGAATTGGATAACAATTCCTTGCACAATCAATTCATAAAAACCATATCAAGGGCTTTGAAATCACCCTCAACCAATTGAGATTTAGTTACACATATTCAGATAGAATACAAATACAATACAATATGGAGACATTCCAGAAAATGAAAGGGAAAGGGAAAAACTTAGCAAATTTGATGTAATTCTCTTTGGATTGTAGTTCTTCCTCTTTCCAAGCTTCCTTTCTCCTTCAAGAACTCCAAGAGATGAAAGAATTCCAGAGCTGCAGCCTCCACCACGTTCTCCCCTCTTCAAGTTATGAAATAAAACCCTAAAATGTGTTTTAAATACTCTGCTACAGTAACGTGCTACAGTGTCCCGTATTTTACATGCTACAGTGATGTGTGGAATTACATTTCTACACTTCTTACACTGTTTTGATTACAACTTTCGGTACACTGAATGGATTCATAAACCGTAAATTTCTCCAAAAAGTAGACTTCGAGAGCTTTTCAACGGTATATAACATGTCATCGGGTTCATTGTATATCAATACAATTATATCCGAGAAGATCACTGACTAGTAGAGGTGAAAATGAAGGGTTTTACTCCATTTTTGTGCAAGTTGCTCCAAAACTCCTACAAACATCAAAACCACACAAAAACATAAAAATACCAAGGAATATAGCAAAGAAACATGGACGAATTGATATAAAAGTAATACATAAATAGACACCTATCACCTACGATATCTCGTACAGCTAATGGTTTAGGGATAATGCCGAGAACTTTGCTCCCTCCTAGGGATGCAGCTGTGGACACACACCCCATTAACCCAAGACTACCCCCTCCATAAATCAAATGAATACCCCTCGCAGCTAATGTCCTCCCAAGATCAAGAGCTGCTGTGGTAAACTCTCCATCTTTACCAAATTGCGATCCGCAAAATTCGCATTTATTGCGGAATCGCCGAATTGGTGTTTTCTCCATTTCTACAAGTGCTCTAATCTTGTGTAAGACACGTTAGATATTATGCTTTCAATTGCAAGACAGGTTATGGAATGACATATGAAAACATGCAGAATGTATATATACACACATAAAACTCTCAAATTTTGACACATGGGGACATACTTTCGGTGGGGGTTGCTCTATGCAGATTTATCGCCCCAAGATTTGAAAAAATGAGATATGCTTTCGGCAAGGTTTGACAAAACCTACACACTTGTCTCCCACGTGAAGCATGGAAAATGGAGATACACTTTCGGCGGGGGTTGACAAACCCCCCACACTTGTCTCCCACGTGAAGCATAAAAAATAGAGATACACTTTCGGTGGAGGTTGACAAAACCTCCACACTTGTCTCCCAATTGTACTTATGCCATAGGGTAGTCATATGGTTTGTCAAAAAGAAAACTTGAAATTAAAACAAACAAAATCAACAAACAACAACAACACAAAAACAATATTGATAATCAGATCAAACGAAACAAGAAAGAAATAAAATTCGACAACAACAACACACATTCAAATATACAAGTAGTGTGATTGTGGCTCACATCTTCCTCTGGTTTTACGTCCAGTAACGGCTGAAACGCCTTCTATGAGTCGGGGATTTGCTTCCCATCCAGTTTTCTTATAAACTGGCAAACAGGGTCGTTTTAGTCAGATTCCCTAGACTATAACACTGCAATTCATCACGAAATTGTGTCCATAGATTAAGCAATTCACGCTAAACAAGTCCACAAGAATATGACTCGAGAGTTAACAAAACATTATCCAGCGACTCATTACTCAAACCATTCTTAATAAATGAAAGTTTATCTTCTCTATTCCTGGACGCAAAACCTAATGAATGATAGGTGTCTATTTATGTATTACTTTTATATCAATTCGTCCATGTTTCTTTGCTATATTCCTTGGTATTTTTATGTTTTTGTGTGTTTTGATGTTTTGTAGGAGTTTTGGAGCAACTTGCACAAAAATGGAGTAAAACCCTTCATTTTCACCTCTGCTAGTCAGTGATCTTCTCGGATTTAATTGTATTGATATGCAATGAACTCGACGACATATTATATACCGTTGGAAAGCTCTCGAAGTCTATTTTCTGGAAAAATTTACGGTTTATAAATCCATTCAGTGTACCAAAAGTTGTAATCAAAACAGTGTGAGATGTATAGAAATATAATTCCACAAGCCACTGTAGCATGTATAATACGGGGCACTGTAGCAAGTCACTGTAGCAGAGTATTTAAACACTTTTTAGGGTTTTATTTTCATAACTTGAAGAGGGGAGAACGTGGAGGAGGCTTCAGCTCTGGAATTCTTTCATCTCTTGGAGTTCTTGAAGGAGAAAGGAAGCTTGGAAAGAGGAAGAACTACAATCCAAAGAGAATTACATCAAATTTGCTAAGTTTTTCCCTTCACTTTCATTTTCTGGAATGTCTCCATGTTGTATTGTATTTACCACGTTCTTAAACATGTGTAACTGAATCTGAATTGGTTGAGGGTGATTCAAAGCCCCTGATATGGTTTTTGTAAGTTGATTGTGTAAGGAATTGTTATCCAATTCTCTAATTGAAGTTGCTTGCATTCTCCCATATTTAATGCTTATGATTGCTTGCTGATTGTATTTGAGTGGCCAACTGAATATAATCTGGTTGTGATTTATTGCTAGACTAGAAATCTTGATCCGTAATTGTCTTGAATTTCTAATCATTAGTATCAAAATTGTGATCAGAGATTACAAATGGAGAATATAACCTAAGTTAAATAATCCGAGCTTGTGTGTTTATTGCTTAGATCAACCTATCTTTCTTATCATAATGCATCCATTGAATTAAACTCAGAGAGCTTGTTCTAGTTGTTTAATGGATAGAGATTAAATAAAGAGCTTGTTTTATTTAACAACAAAGTAAGGAAAGATTGGGGCAACAGAGCTTGTTGTTATCTACGGTTGATAATTTCAATGGTGTAATTGGATGACAATTCTACGATTAATTTGCAAATCCATATCTTGTGGTAGAGAAGGATCCCTTAACCAGATTTCTCTCATTGATTTTTCACTCAAATTAACTTTCTGTTTTGTTATTCTTCATTTGCATTCTTAGTTAGTTAATCATTCAACAAAACTCCCCCTGTTTAGTTAATTGTTGCTGGAAATAACAAATTCAATTAGAATCAATCCTCGTGGGAACGATATCTTAATTATCACTTTATTAGTTGTGCGACTAGTATACTTGCTAGTTTCGAACGCATCAAGTTTTTGGCGCCGTTGCCGGGGAGTGATTTTCTAATCGATTTGTTATTTTGTTTTCATTGTTGATTCATATTTTCTTTGTTTTTCTTTTCTGATTGTTTGTGTTTAGACAACATGGCAGTAAACTTCTATCAATTCAGTAGCGGATTTGAGCCACAAGTACCATGGAGAGTAAATGAGGTAAGCACTCCGACCATTGAACAACAACTTTCTGAGCTAACCTCTCTTGTGGAAAACATGGCTGTAGGAGATATGCAAAAATCTTATGAATGTGGGATATATTCTACGATGGAGCATCCAATCGACATGTATCCAACTTTACAGGAAGAATATATGGAACAAGCCAATGCCATGGGTGGATTTCCAGGACAAACGAGGCAATGGTATGATCCTTTCTTTAGCACTTACAATGCTGGATGGGAAGATCAACATAATTTCAGTTACTGGAATCATCAACCAATCACTCCAAATGTGATACCAAATCGGCCACAAGGTTTCAATCAACCTAGAGGGCAGCAACCTTTTCAAATGCAACCACCACCAATGCTACATCCAGCACCGCAACCAGCTTCACAAAACTCAGGTATGTCTCTCCAGGACATTGTTAATGCACTTGCCACTAACACAATGCAATTCCAGCAGGAACCTGGGGCAAGTATCCAAAACCTGGCAAATCAAATGGGACAATTGGCCACTAGCATGAGCAAATTCGAGGGCGAAGGCTCAGAAGAATTATCTTGTCAAACGGTGATCAATCCAAGAGAGAATTCTTGTGTGATAACTTTACAAAATGGAGAGCAATTAGATGTCCTACCAAAGAAATCACAAACTGATCAAGGAGATGACACCACTTCCACTATGAACAAAACACTGACTTCTCAGGTAAATCCTATAACCCCCATTCCTTCATATGTTTCTCCTCCACCTTTTCCTAGTAGATTTGTAAAATCGAAGAAGGAGGAACAAGAACAGAAAATCCTGGAAACTTTTCGTAAAATCGAGGTGAGTATTCCACTTTTGGATGCTATCGAACAAGTACCTCGTTATACAAAATGTTTCAAGGAGTTATGCACCAGCAAAAGAAAGTTAAAAAAAAAATGAGAAAGTAAGTGTGGGGGAAGATGTTTCAGCTGTATTGCAAAGGAAAATTCCTCCAAAGTGCAAAGATCCAGGTACGTTCACCATGCATGCACCATTGGTAAAATCAAGTTTGAAAGAGTTATGTTAGATTTAGAAGCATCTATTAACATCATGCCATATTCTATTTATGCTTCTTTAAATCTTGGACCTTTTACGGAAATTGGTATTACCATTCAAATTGTTGATCGTTTTAATGAATATACCAAAAGAGTTGTGGAAGATGTGCTTGTGCAGGTGAATCAATTGGTTTTCCCAGCAGACTCTTATGTTCTTGAAAGAGAGGATGAGACATCTCCTAATCCAACACCGATTCTTATAGGGAGACCATTCTCGAAAACTGCTAGAACCCAGATTGACGATGGCAGTTCGGAAACTAGCAAGTTATACTAGGCACAAGTAATAAAGTGATAAGTAAGATATCGTTCCCACGAGGATTGATTCTAATTGAATTTGTTATTCCAGCAACAATAAACTAACAGGGGGGGGGTTTTTGTTGAATGATTTACTAAATGAAATAAGAATGCAAGTAAAGAATAACAAAACAGAAAGTAAACTTGAATGAAAAATCAATGGGAGAAAGCTGGTTAAGGGATCCTTCTCTACCACAAGATATGGATTTGCGAATTAATTGTAGAATTGTCATCTAATTACAGCATTGAAGTTATCAACCGTAGATAATAACAAGCTCTATTACCCCAATCTTTCCTTACTTTGTTGTTAAATAAAACAAGCTCTTTATTTAATCTCTATCCATTAAACAACCTAGAACAAGCTCTCTGAGTTTAATTCAATGGATGCATTATGATAAGAAAGATAGGTTGATCTAAGCAATAAACACACAAGCTCGGATTATTTAACTTAGGTTATATTCTCCAATTGTAATCTCTGATCACAATTTTGCTACTAATGATTAGAAATTCAAGACAATTACGGATCAAGATTTCTAGTCTAGCAATAAATCACAACCAGATTATATTCAGTTGGCCACTCAAATACAATCAGCAAGCAATCATAAGCATTAAATATGGGAGAATACAAGCAACTTCAATTAGAGAATTGGATAACAATTCCTTACACAATCAACTTACAAAAACCATATCAGGGGCTTTGAAATCACCCTCAACCAATTCAGATTCAGTTACACATGTTTAAGAACGTGGTAAATACAATACAACATGGAGACATTCCAGAAAATGAAAGGGAAGGGAAAAACTTAGCAAATTTGATGTAATTCTCTTTGGATTGTAGTTCTTCCTCTTTCCAAGCTTCCTTTCTCCTTCAAGAACTCCAAGAGATGAAAGAATTCCAGAGCTTCAGCCTCCACCACGTTCTCCCCTCTTCAAGTTATGAAAATAAAACCCTAAAATGTGTTTAAATACTCTGCTACAGTAACCTGCTACAGTGTCCGTATTATACATGCTACAGTGATGTGTGGAATTACATTTCTACACTTCTCACACTGTTTTGATTACAACTTTCGGTACACTGAATGGATTCATAAACCGTAAATTTCTCCAAAAAGTAGACTTCGAGAGCTTTTCAACGATATATAATATGTCATCGGGTTCATTGTATATCAATACAATTAAATCCGAGAAGATGGTTGACTAGCAGAGGTGAAAATGAAGGTTTTACTCCATTTTTGTGCAAGTTGCTCCAAAACTCCTACAAACATCAAAACCACACAAAAACATAAAAATACCAAGGAATATAGCAAAGAAACATGGACGAATTGATATGAAAATGATACATAAATAGATACTTATCACATGACATTAATAAATGCTCCTAAATCTAACATTGCTCTTTCAAACTTGGTATTACCAATGGTGCATGGAATGGTGAACGTACCTGGATCTTTGCATTTCGGAGGAATTTTTCTTTGCAATACAGTTGAAACATTTTCCCCCACACTTACCTTCTCATTTCCTTTCAACTTCCTCTTGTTGGTGCATAACTCTTTGAGAAATTTTGCATAACGAGGCACTTGCTTGATAGCATCCAGAAGTGGTATGTTTACCTCGATCTTGCGAAAAGTTTCTAGGATTTCTTGTTCTTGTTCCTCCTTCCTTGATTTTGCAAATCTGCTGGGAAAAGGTGGAGGGGTAACATATGAATGAATGGAAGTTTTAGGATTTACCTTAGAAGTGGATGTTTTGTTCATGGTAGAAGTGGTATCATCCCCTTCATCAATTTGTAATTTCTTTGGTGGAATATCTAATTGTTTCCCACTTCTCAAAGTTACAGCACTAGCATTCTCTCTTGGATTGATCACCGGCTGAGAAGGTAATTTTTCTGAGCTTTGACTCTCAAATTTGCTCATGTTAGTGGCCAATTGTCCCATTTGACTTTCCAGGTTTTGGATACTTGCCCTAGTTTCCTGCTGAAATTGCATTGTGTTAGTGGCAAGTGCTTTAACAATATCCTGGAGAGACATACCTGAATTTTGTGGAGCTAGTTGCGGTGCTGGTTGTGGTGTTGGTGGTGGTTGTGCTTAAAATGGTTGCTGCACCCTTGGTTGATTGAAACCTGGTGGTCGATTTGGCATGGCATTTGGGGCGATTGGTTGACGATTCCCATATCTTAAATTAGGGTGATCTCTCCATCCAGCATTGTAAGTATTGGAGAAAGGGTCATACCTTTGCCTTGGTTGTCCTGGAAATCCACCCATGGCATTGGCTTGTTCTGTATCTCCTTCTTGCAAAGTTGGACACATGTCGGTTGGATGGTCCATGGCAGAACATACTCCACATGCATAAGATTGCTGCATATGTCCTACAGCCATTTTTTTTACAAGAGAGGTAAGTTCAGAAAGTTGATGTTCAATGTTTGAAGTACTTACCTCATTTACTCTTTTTGGTAGTTGTGGCTCAAATTGACTGCTGAATTGTTGGGAGTTCGCTGCCATGTCACTAATCAAACGTCTTGCCACGTTCGGTGTTTTATTAACTAGTGCTCCACCACTAGCAGCATCAATGATACTCCTTTCCATTGGTAAGAGACCCTCGTAGAAATATTGAATTAGGAGTCCATCACTAATTTGGTGGTTTGGATAGCTAGCACATAACCTTTTAAATCTTTCCCAATATTCATGAAGTGATTCTCCATTGTGTTGTCGAATGCCACTAATATCTTTTCTAATATTTTTAACTTTCGAGGCTGGAAAGTATTTCTCCAAAAAGAGTTTACTCATCTCATTCCAAGTGGTAATGGTACCTGGTGGTAGATAGTATAGCCAATCTTTTGCCGAATCTGCTAATGAGAATGGGAAAGCTCTCAATTTAATTTGCTCTTCAGAAACGCCGGTTGGCTTCATACTTGAGCATACCACATGAAATTCTTTGAGGTGTTTGTTCGGATCCTCTCCTACAAAACCATGAAATGTAGGCAAGAGATGAATCAGTCCAGATTTAAGTTCAAAATCTATCTCAGAATTAGTGCTTATGCATAGCGGTTGTTGATCAATAATTGGAGCCGCTAACTCCTTAAGAGTCTGATCGTTTTCCATCGCCATTGCTTCCGATTCAGATTTGATTGAACTGCAAGAAGATGGGAGGGAAGTATGTCGTGCAAGTTCAAATTCTGGAGGCGGAGTTGAAATTGATCGATTTAGCCTTAAATTCGAGGATTGGAGAAACTCCTTAATTCTCTTAAGTCGTTGATCCGCTTCTCCCTCGGACATAAAAGCCTAAACACAAACAATCAGGAAATAACAATCAAGAATCAGTAGTAAAAACAGAATAACAAATTGATTAGAAAATCAATCCCCGGCAACGGCGCCAAAAACTTGATGCGTTCGAAACTAGCAAGTATACTAGTCGCACAAGTAATAAAGTGATAAGTAATATCGTTCCCACGAGGATTGATTCTAATTGAATTTGTTATTTTCCAGCAACAATAAACTAAACAGGGGGGGTTTTGTTGAATGATTAACTAAATGAAATAAGAATGCAAATGAAGAATAACAAAACAAAGTTAAATTTGAATGAAAAATCAATGAGAGACACTTGGTTAAGAGTTCATTCTCTGCCACAAGATATGAATTTGTGAATTAACATAGAATTGTAATCCAATTACAGCATTGAAGTTATCAACCGTAGATAACAACAAGCTCTGTTATCCCAATCTTTCCTTACTTTGTTGTTAAATAAAACAAGCTCTTTATTTAATCTCTATCCATTAAACAACCTAGAACAAGCTCTCTAAGTTTAATTCAATGGAAGCATTACGATGAGAAAGATAGGTTGATCTAAGCAATAATCACACAAGTTCAGATTATTTAACCTAGGTTGTATTTTCCAATTGCAATCTCTGATCACAATTTTGCTACTAATGATTGGAAATTCATGACAATTACGGATCAAGATTTCTAATCTAGCAATAGACAACAACAGATTATATTCAGTTGGCCATTCCAAATACAATCAGTAAGCAATCATAAGCATTAGATATGGGAAAATACAAGCAACTTCAATTAGAGAATTGGATAACAATTTCTTACACAATCAACTCACAAAATCCATATCAAGGGCTTTGAAATCACCCTCAACCAATTCAGATTTAGTTACACATATTCAATCAGAATAACAAATACAATACAGAGAAATTCCAGAATTGAAAAGGAAAGAAAGAACTTAGCAAATTCTTTGAAAATCTTCTTTGTAGATGAATCTTCTTGGAACTGTAGTTCCTCCTCTTTCAAAATCTGCTTTCTCCTTCAAGAACTCCAAGGGATGAGAGAAATCCAGAAATGCAGCCTCCTCCCACGTTTTCCCCTCTTCAAGTTATGAAAATAAAACCCTAAAATGTGTTTAAATACTCTGCTACAGTAACCTGCTACAGTGTCCCGTATTATACATGCTACAGTGATTTGTGGAATTACATTTCTATACTTCTCACACTGTTTTGATTACAACTTTTGGTACATTGAATGGATTTATAAACCGTAAATTTCTCCAGAAAATAGACTTCGAGAGCTTTCCAACGGTATATAATATGTCATCGGGTTCATTGTATATCAATACAATTAAATCCGAGAAGATGGTTGACTAGCAGAGGTGAAAATGAAGGGTTTTACTCCATTTTTGTGCAAGTTGCTCCAAAACTCCTACAAACATCAAAACCACACAAAAACATAAAAATACCAAGGAATATAGCAAAGAAACATGGACGAATTGATATGAAAATGATATATAAATAGACACTTATCATTTAGTTAAAAAATATGAGTTGTGTGGTCTTTTTACCGATCAATATCCTATGATATTACTATGACAATCATTGGAAATAGACCTTTGGTAATGCGTAAGATTGTGTTGTTTGCATGATTGATTCTTTTGCTAGTTGAGTTTCATTCTTGGTTTCTTCAATATTTGAGCACGATAGCCATGAATATCCACTTTTTCACTACTTAGAGAAACTTTATATGAATAAGTTGATATGTTAAACATCTCAAGGACTCTAGAACTCGTTTGATCTCTACTCGAGGCGAAATCTTAGGTTAAACCATATTAGGAAAATGATTTAGGCCTTCTTCAGATCAATTGAGCCTTTTCAAGCTAACCTATCCATAAGTCATTATCCCTAGTGCATCTCTTTGAGCCTAATTAAGTCTTTTTCATTGTCAAACCACTAGAATTTACCCTAACACTAAATTTTTTTTCCATTTAATGTCTTTAACTCGTAGCATAAGGACATTATAAAAAAAAGTTGGAAAAGGTTTCTGTGCAATAAAAGAAGATGAGAAAAAGAAGATTAAGAAAAAGGAAAAGAAAAGAAAAAGAAAAAAAAGAGGAAAAAAAAAAAGAGAAGAAGAAAAAGAAAGAGAAAAAGAAAAAGAATAGATAGTCCAATATGTAGTTGGTCTTAGATGGTTGTGTGACTATGGTTGGTTTAGCCTTATAATTTTCCTTATCATACCTATACCTTGCCTCACATTGCAAGCGTGATGAAGCCTTAATAATTCGCGATGTTGTAATAAACCTGCATGAGTGGAGAGTGGTGTGAAGAACATGCTTATAGTAGTCCTTTTGCTTTATCAGAGATTGATCACTAGCTTTTATTCATACAAAGCTATCCAAGCTTCAAAGGGTGAAGTATGATTGGATAATACACACACACATGAAGAATCTTGAATGAAGCAATTTTGACATTAGAGTTAAAATTGTCAAACAAATCACAATTTTAATGTATTCCCTTTAAGCCATTAAACCTAGAAAATCTTTCAGGCAACGATTGTGAATCAAACTGATGCACAACTTATTGTATGTATGGTTTGCTTTCTTGTGTTTAGTGTGCTAAGTGTTATTTCTATTTCACTTGAGAACCAACAGAAGTTGGAGGAAAGTGATGTGTTAGAGGGCATTGGATACATTCTATGTTCGTGATTGGATACTTTTCGTATCATGCGCATCATGCTTGATATGATGGGACACTTTAGAATCCATCAAGGAATACAAATAAGCAAAGCCACTAGATGATGCCAAATTCTTTTTCAAATAAGGGGTAAGGACCTCTACCAGTTAAAGAGAAGAATATGGCCTGAGGGATGCATAACAGCTTTGACAAGAGTGATGTTAAATATTATTTGGCAAAACAGTCTCTATTTGGTAGAGACCACTTGCTTCAAGAAATTGTCAATCTATCTGAGACTTCAACAAATGAAAGCATATGAGAAATAAGGGATCATAGAGGGGCAACATTTGAGGAAGATTTACAGGATGGTTTAGGACAATTGATTCTTGAAGTGGACGAAAGTAAAATTCTTCTGCCAAAACTGGAGGCAAGGCAAATGGTTGAGTTTTATGGGTGGAACAGTAGAAACAGATTTGGAATACCATACCATGCAGTGATTGATGATAGAGAATAGTTTTAAATGAGGAATCTATCCCGAAGCATAGGATAGAGCATCCCTTAGCTGATTGCAAGCAAATATCCAAAACAAAGAATCCCCAGAACCCACAAGATTCCAAAAATACAAGAGAAAATATTTCAAATCAGGGGTTACCTCTAGTATCTCTGTCTGTTTGCTACCCCTTATTTTTCTCCTACTCGACACCATTCAGCGTGTTATCTGATGAAACTAAATCCTCTATTATGGAAGCGATAGGTTGAACTAGAGGTCAGTTCCCTTTGTGCTGAAGTTGGTCTATATGAATGGGGCTTTCATCTCGTCAGAGTGTTTGCAACCACGACACTACATCAAAGCATCTTTCGAGACTTAAGAGAACATAAACGAGCCATGAACTCGTCTGGAGAAATGGAGTCGCCACCCAATTCTTTAATTGGGAATGAATAAGGGCAATCCGATCCCTTGCTTTAGGACCTAAACTACCCTCATCCTTTTAGAGATGGGTTCAAGAAGTTAGGTACGAGTCATGACATGGATCTAAATTTTGCCTCCACTAGGGTATACTAAATCAAAATACCTCATATTGACATACAGTCCATCTAAGTTATTCATTTTACACACATTTCCATTTTCATCTTTATTAAGCAAGCAATGTGATTATTCAATCAATAACAGTTGTTTATTCACACAAAAAAAGAGGGAGGCGAATGGATTACATTTCCTTTCAAACATGGGGGATAGGGGAAAGGATTACATTGCTCTTCGACAAATAAAGTAAATTCTACTTTAGCACTTAAAATATGGAATTCATTCAGTCACATAAATCATGCATTCAAATATCAAATATAAATGGTTAATTCGAGACTCAATACATAATGAATTTCTCACCACCATATGTGAGTCTATTCAATGTCTATTAAGCCTCTTCAAGCATATACTTATACATTCATTCATTATAACTAATGGTCCCTCACCATCAATGTAAGTCCACCATCACTTCATGGTATTATCTCATGTTCCTAATCATAGTATATTCATAAATCAATTAATTCAATACAAAGCCATAATCTAGTATCATGGCATTCTAGCCTAGATTTGATAATTCTATCATGATGATTCTACGTATTGCTATTCTAGCATGATTCATATTAATTCATAAAGGCTTATGGCATTTCTAGCCTAGTTATGGCATTTATAGCCTAATTCAAATAATCGAAAATAATCAAAATCAAATAAGGCTATTTTAACCCAGTCCGAGAATCCAAAGGGCAATATAGTAATTCTTACCTATTCTATGCTATTTTCTAGCATGCTTCAAAGTAATTCTAAATTTTTCTAGCATGATTATGATCATGTGCTCCTAAGCATGATTTTAAGCATTCGCAAAGAAATTAAAATTTCTAAACATGATTCTAATAAAGAAGGGATAGCGGACTTACCTGGACACGCTTATCCATCTCGCAAAATAAATAAGGGTTAGAACAATTCGTAATAACTCTAGCATGCTCTTAAGCATCAAAATAGACCCTACTCATGCTTAATTCTAAACAAGAAAAATAAATAAGAACGTAGGAGGGAGAAGAGAGGACTACTCTTAAGATGTACCCTTTTTGGGTTTAGAGCATTAGAATGCCTAAAAATCTTTGAACTGGAAAAAACTTCTCAAATTCTCAAGCATGTCTTCAAGAGGGAGAAGAGATGAGTATATTCAATAATTGGTGTCTTGAGAAGTGAGCCAAGGATTTATATAGGTAAGGGTCAGATTTGAAAAAGGAAGTAAAGAAACAAAAAAGGAAGGTCAGAATCAAAATTTTTCAAAATTTGAGGACCAGCAGTCTAGCAGCTGTAGGCAAGTGGTTGTCTGACCATTAGACAGTTGTCAGTCAATAGCTGTGACTGTCTAACGGTAAGACAATTGTCATCTATTGACAACAAGTGGCTGTGGGCGACTGTCGCTCAATAGTCAAGTGGCTATCTGACCATTAGATAGTTGTTGTCAATAGATGGGCAGCAGTTTCATTGTTGGGTAGCTATTTTGACAGCCAGGGCCCTTCCTATTTTGGCACTTTAAAATGTAGTCCCTTCTGACCTTTGTCTATTCAATCACACACAAACTTTCAAGTTCAACTCTGATTTTTGATCCATAAATTTCTATGACAATTAGACATCTGTAGCTTCACAATGGTATATGATCCATTAGCAGATTCCTTCTAAATTAATTTTTGTGATTTTTTGAAGTTATATGTCATTTTTGCAGGCCTTTCATCAATCCCTTCTCACCTTTTTTTTTTGGCTTCCAAAGGCATTTTTATCATTTTTGTTACTCGACATTCATCATTATTTTATCATCGAGCCTTAAAAATTTAGTGTCTATAGTCCATCCTCGCTGAAGCTAGCTGCCTAGCCTAAGAAGAATAAGCAAAGTTAGCATTAGCGCATAAACATGGAATCAGTCATACATGACATTTGCATAAATATAGTAAATAAGTATGTAGGGACAGGTAAAGAATAGAAAAACAAGAAAAAGGACAGACCCAAACATGTAGAAGTGAAGAAGACTAACCTTGAAATGGACATGAAAGCTAAGGCCTACCCTCAATGACACATCATCAGCACTAGAGAAGATGATTCAATCTTCAAGTTTGCTGGGGGTAAAACAGTGGTGATAAGAATGTATTCCATAATCGCAGGTAGGCAAAAGCAAGAGAAGTCTGAATAGTTGTTAAAAATTGAAAGAAAAGATGATAAAGTGATAACCGACATATCAAAAGAAGCATGCAATCAAAGAATAGCCTTCAAAAGGTGAAATGCAGTCAAATATTGGGAGCAGATGCAAAAGAAGAAGGATTAGCTTCTCCAGGAATAGCAACCACAATAGAAAGAAAAGGACTAGTTCCTAAAGCGGAAGTGTAACAAAAACTCAATCTAGTCGGATAGTGGGGGCAACCCTAAATGAAGAGAGATCAACTCCTTTAAGAGAAATCAAGGCATCAAAACAAGAAGAAGAATGACTAGCTCCTCTGAAAACAATGGTAATATGCTTGAGGGCATGGGAAAAAGGCAAACATAATCCAATTAAGAACTGGTTTCATTGGAATTATAGTCTTGAGAAGACAAAGCATGGCTAGAATATAGAATCATAGCGAGACTCTGAACGGAGTGTGGGTAAGAATTGACCTTTCAAGATGTAGTCTAAAATGAGCAAAAAATCAAGGATCAGAATGGAATACAGTCAAGTGGTGACCAAGTTTTGCTAAGAAATATAACATTTCCCAGTGGAGAGCTTAGAAACGTGCAAAAGAACCATGGTCTAGAAAAGACTCAAGATGTTCAAGAACTAAACTAGATTCAATGCCCATTAGAGTATAGAGGACAAGGATCCCTAGTGAAACAAAAAGTTCTAAATTAACCGCAGTGAAATATATTATAGAATGGACAAGAACCCCTAGTAGAGCATCAAATCCAATCTAATCCCCAAGGGAGCATAAAAGTCAAATCAAAGTCTATACCTCGAGGAAGATAAAACCAACATCTTTTGAGACATAGTGAAGAGTGGATAGAAACCCCCAGTGAAGAAGGTGTTGGATCCTAGACTTAGATCTGATCGGATCAATGTAGGGGAAGTAGCTTTAGGATAAGGATCTAGCAAACGCAGGCTTCAAAAAATTTTCATGCTTTCTCACCACTTTGGATCCCAAGTGTAGCTAAATATAAATCTGAACAACATTTGTGGAAGTGCATCTTGACTAGATTAAACCTGGGAATACACAAGAAACAATGTTAGGAGAGGTTTATGCAGCTTAAACGTGATCCCAAGGTTGCCCTAGAGGCTTCTAAGCTTTCGCTCAGGGTAGGAAGCCCCGGATCGATGCAAATTCCAAGGCAAGGGTACTATTCACATTTTTTGCCCTATACATCTCTCAGGGTTTTGATAAAACCCTAGTATGTTATATACCTCCCTTGTTTCCTTGTTAAACGGTAATTACTTGGACTTACTATTTTATTAGGATTCTTTTAATCCTTACATAAATCTAATTAGACTCATAATTTAATTAGGTTTCTACAAACTTAGTATAAATCTAATTGAACTTTTATATATTTGAGTCCAACTCAAATAACTAGGAGGCCTCTTTAATTCCAAATTAAACTCTTAATTAATTAATAGGCCTACTAAGCCCAATTAGTAGTTAGCACAATTGCTTATTTAATTAATCTTATTAATTAAATATCAAGCCCATTAGCTTATTTATTTCATTAACTCTTTTAATTAAATAACAAGCCCATTTACAATTTAACATATTTAATTTAATATATGAAATTTTATTCTTAATAACATCTCAATTAAATTAACTAATTATTTCTCATAATTTAGTCTCATGTTCAAATGATTTAATCAGTCACTCAAAAGACCTTGATGGATATATTTAATTACAAGCTCCAATAAGTTTGGTCTAGTACCCTGTTATCTCATAACTGTAGTAGGTCCCACTTGTTAATTTTGGTCCACTCCACTATAGGTCAAAAGCTGCACTCTTGAATTAAATATTTTTTATAGAAAGCTTAATAATTTAATCAGATTAAATTATTTCATTTAAGCCTCATCCATTGAGCAACAGGTGTATATAGAAACCCTTCATAGAATGCAAATAATTGGAGCAAGGTGTAAATTACCGTTTTACACCTCCAATTACATCTTGATCTCATAATACCAGTTTTACACCATTTAAGGGATTTAAATTTATTCAAATAAATCTTAGTTTAATGAACAACTTTTCATCAAATATTTGGACAAGATTCTATCACTTAAAACCTTGGAAAATCATCAAAGCGGTGTATTCTTCAATCCCTTTGGAGTCATGAATTCCATATCTATGGTATAGCGTCTACTAATATTAAGATCTTATAATCCCAACTAGCCATGGTATTGAGTTTTATTTAGATCTCACTTTTTATTTTAGTCAAAGACCATAACCTACATACTAGAGGTACACTACCTACTCAGGATTAAAGTATGAATGCCTTTAGTGCTCAGTTGCAGTAATTTTTCTTCAGTCACGGTATTTCCACCAAATGATATGATTTCACATGGTCATGCTCAATTCATTCATAATGCACAAGTGCCTATGTCTTAAAGTCTCCACTTTAAATGGTTAGAGACTCGCCATTTCCCTATTGAAGACGAACCACACAACAACCTTGTCTAAATAGTCCAACTATTGTTTATAAGTTGTGAACTAGCTTTGAGCTATGATAAAATTCTTTGTCTCATATATATCTCATATATATAGAATTTTATCAATAGATAAGCTCTGGAGCCTTTAGTCATTGATACAATCATATTTGGGCAAAATAAATAATAACAACTTTATTAATGATGTTTCTATACATTTGCAGAAAATATCCATCACTCTTAGGGCACATATATAACAGAAAGGACTCAAAGCAATCTCCAAGAATCTCAAGCTGCAAAAGCACAACTTATTTAGAACCCACTGACTCTACCTAGAAATGGCAAGAGTTTCATTTAGCCTAAAAAGAAGTCATTCTCAAAGCCCTCGTGGAGGCACAAACACCAGGATGAAAGCATTCAGATTTAATCAGTAAAGCCCTCGTGAAAGCACAAGCATCAGGGTGAAAGCACCCATATTCAGTCAAGCCCTCGTGAAAGCACAAGCACCAGGATGAAAGCATCTAGCCTTGACAAAGCCCTTGTGAAAGCACAGGCACCTGGATGAAAGCATCCAAATTCAGTAAGCCCTCATGAAAGTACATGTACAAGGATGAAAGCATCCAGGCTCGATGTGAACGGGGCTTTCACCCCGCCAGAATGTTTGTGACCACGACACTGTGCCAAAGCCTCTTTTAAGACTTAAGGGAACACAAATGAGCTATGGGCACATCTGGTGAAATGGATTCACCACCCAATTCTTCAATTGGGAATTAATAAGGACAATTCAATCCCTTGCTTCAGGACCTAAACTACCCTTATCCCTTCAGAGATGGGTTCGGGAGGTTAGGTATGAGTCGTTTGACCCGCTCGGGTCAAAATCCGACCTCCATTAGGCTATACCAAATAAGAATATCTTATATTGACATACATTTCACTTAAGTTGTTGATTTTATTACACATGTTCTATTTTTTTCTTCATTTAGACATGTGAGGTGATTATTCAATCATAGTAGTTATATATTCATACATAGAAAGAGGAAGGAGAATAGAGTTACATTTTCTTACAAACATGGGGGAATGGGAGGAGGATTACATCATTGTTGTTCAACAAGTAAGTAAATTCTAGTTTAGCATTTCAAATATAGCATTCACTCCTTCACATAAATCATACATTCAAATATCAAATATAAATAATCAATTCAAGACTTAATAGAAAATGAATCTCTTACCACCATATGCGAGTCTATTCAATGTCTATTAAGCCTTTTCAAGCATATACTTCTACATTCATTCATTATAAAAAATGGTCCCTCACCATCACTTCATGTCATCATCCTAATCATGTTTCCAATCATAGTATATTCATACATTCATTTATATCAATTAATTAAAATACAAAGGCATAATATAGAATTACGGCACTTTGACCTAGATTTGATAATTCTATCATGGTAATTCTACCTAAGCCTAACAATTATAGCCTATTCATAGTGATTACGATAAATCATGGCATTTCTACCCTAATCATATCAATCATGGTCAAACATGGCTATTCTAGCCTAATTCAAGCAATCAAGGGTAAATATGGTAATTTTAACCTATCTTATGTTATTTCCTACCATGGTTCAAAGCAATTATAAATCTTCCTTGCATGATTCTAGATCCATTCTCGTAAGCATGATTCTAAGCATTCGTGAAGGAAATTAAATTCCTAAATATGATTCTAATAAAGAGGAGATAACAGACTTACCTCGACACGCTTATCCATCTCGCAACACAAATAATGGTTAGAGCAATTCATAATAACCCTAGCATGCTCCTAAGCATCAAAATAAATCCTAAACATATTTAATTTTAAGCAAAAAAATAAAAATAAATAAACAAGAACGAGGGATAGAGAATAAAGGACTGCTCTCAAGACGTATCCTTTCCGGGTCTAGAGCAATAGAACGCCTAAAAATATTTGAATTGGAAAAGACTTATTGAATTCTCGAGCGTGCCTTCAAGAGAGAAAAGAGATTATTATATTCAATAATTGGTGTCTTAAAAAGTGAGCCAAGGGGGGTTTATAGAGGTGAGGGCTGGGGCTGATAAAGGAAGCAAGGAAACAAAAAAGGAAGGTTAGAATCGAAATATTTCAAAATTAAGGGACAACAACTGGGCAGCTATTGGCAAACCATCAGGCGGCTGTCAGTCAACAGTTGGGCGGCTCTATCTTGTTGGTCCTTCCTATTTCGACACTTTGCAGTGTAGTCCTTTCTAACCTTTATCTATTCGATTAATCATAACTTTTCAAGTTCAACTCCGATTTGTGATCCATAAATTTTTATAAAAACTAGACATCTGCAGCTTTGCAACCGTATATGAATCATCATCAAATTCTTTTTGGATTAATTTTTATGATTTTTTAAAGTCACATGTCAGTATTCGAGACATGTCATCAATTCCTTCTCACCTTTCTTTTCTTGGCTTCCAAGGGCATTTTAGTCATATCTATCACTCAACATTCATTTTCGTTTCATCATGGAGCCTTAAAAATTCAATGTCTATACTCAACAAAGCCCTTGTGAAGGCACAAGCATTGAGATGAAAGCATCCTGACTTCACAAAGCCCTCGTGAAAACACAGGCACTAGGATGAAAACATCAAACCCTTATTCAAGACCTTGTCAAAGGATAGGTACTAGAGATTTTTCAATGAGTGTGCTACTACACCAAAGCCCTCGAGTGCAAAGCTGTCTTTAGAGAGTGTGTGAAATCACATCAGAGAATTTCAAAAAGTGCGAAACTATACCAAAAATCTTTTTGGCATAGAATCACACAAAGATGTTTCAGAGAATGTGGAATCGCATCAAAGACTTCCAAAGAGTGCGAAACTACACCAAAATCCTTGAGCAAGGAATCACATTGGGGCCTTTAACAAGAATTTAGGATTTCAAAAAGCTTAGAGAGTGCAGAGTAGCACCACAAACTATAAGTGTTGTGAGGTCACCTAAAAAACCTTGAAAATCCTAGTGGAATTCGAACATCAAGCCTGGTATAGGTAAGGTTAAGGTACAATATACTTTGCTTGATTTTTGTATTCCATAAACCCCTCCAAAGTGGGGGCAAACTTTAAGCACGAGAATTTTGCTTACAATTTTTTAAGGCAATGATGATAACCGGCGACATTAAATCAGAGGATTATTCTTTGTTATAGAAATGACACTAGAAAGGATAGAAAAGCCAAGTAGGCTTAGGACGAATATGATACCAATGAGGGAGTGGTTAAGACCCTATGAATTATGTCAGCCTGATGCACACATAGGTCGACCTTCACAGTAAGGTCTCTGTGGGGTTAGAAGGGTGCAGGAGGCCCTTTCCCAGAGGCTCGGGGGCAGTGTCTTAGACCCAAATAGTGTGATAAAGGAAAGAAGCCTAGGAAAAGGGTTGGTGGACTAGAGGTCAAGCATGTGTGCCTCTTATTAGAGGCAGAGCATGTGCACCTCTTGTTAGAGGCAGAGCATGGACGCCTTTAGAGGAAAAGTGCCCCTGTAACATTATAGGCATGTGTTAGGGTTGTGCCACAAGATGATTGGTAAACCCGAGTGTTGCCTATAGTTTAGAATCCTACATTGGAAAAATAGCACATTTATGGCCCTTAGAGTCCTATATAAGGGTAGGCAGCCCTATGTTTGAGACAAGTGAAGCTTTTTGGTGAAAATACTATGAGATTTTGGTCTTCTGGTCATTTCTACAGTTAACGTTCTTCCTCTAATAGTGATCCGAGTCAGGTAAGGTTCTAAGGGCCTTTCTAGCATTTAAAATTTTTGTTAATTACTATGATTAGCTCAAGTATAATTAAGCGATAGTTATGCCATTTTTAGTTTAGGAGTAGTTTAATTAATTATGCCATGTTTAGTTTAGGAATAGTTTAATAAATTATGCCATGTTTAGCTTAGGAATAGTTAAATAGTAGTCTAATTATGTAGGCCTAGTAATTAATCATGTGATATTTAATCACCAATTATGTATGATATAACTTCGTTAATGACCAATGCCATGCTTAATTTAGATTTTATTTATTGTGCCTATCAACACCTTTATTCAATTATGAGGGAATGATCTGAGGCCCACGTATTTTGTAATAATTTATTTATTTTTTTATCGTGATTATTATGAGACATTGTTGTAATCCTCAATCCGTTCCCTTATGTCTGATAGAAATGTAATCAATTATTCTTCCCTTTCTATGTATGTATATAAACTATCAATGCCACATCTATAATAAATAGGTAAAAGTGATTGTGCGCATAATAAAAAATAGGATCTAGAGAGGATAATATTAGTGACCCAGAATCTAGAGCTTAGTAATAGAGTGGAGGCCAAATTAACATTCTAGCAGGTGTAACCTATACCTAACTTCCCAAACTGGTGTCTAAAGGGGTGATGGATAGTTGGACCAAAAGCTAGGGTTTGGCTGTTGTCATCCAAAATTTTCTTGTGGTTATTTATCGGGTGATGACTCTGACTTTTTCTGCGGTTTTATCTCTGTGACCTGACCTGTATAGCCGTCTAAGCACCCAAAGGGGGCTCGTGGGGGAGCCAAGTGCGAGAGGCCGCTTATAGACTACTTTAATTTTATGCATTTATTTTCTCTCATTATGGAGAGTGTTTGTAATCCCTTTCCCTATTTCCCCATGTTTGGCTAGAAATGTACTTAATTCTTCTTCCCTTTTTCTATGGATGTTTATTAACCATCTCATCTTACATGTAATAAAGAAGATAAAATCAATTGTGTGCTTTAAAATGAAAAGGATTAAGATGGACAGTAGTTAACAACTTAGAACCTTAGACTCGATAGACCCTAATGGCAATTGGACTTTGTCAGGGTGAATCAAAGATCCATACCTAACTTTCTATGCCTATCTCTAAAAGGGTGAAGGTGATTTATGTCCAGAAGAAAGGGATCAGATTGCTATCACTCAATTTTTCTGTGGTTATTCTCGGGTGACGACTCTATTGATCTTTGGGCTTGTCTTCATGTCTTGGCCTGTGGTACCCTGAAAGTATCCAAAAGGAAAATGGAAAAGCAACACCAAGGTTGCAAGTGGTTGGGGTAGGATGGAATCCCCGCTCATAATGGCGATTGCACTGGGACAAAATGGAAGTTGATTTCGATTGGCAATACCGAGACTTTTGGTTTTCTTTCATTAATTGTTAATCTTGCATCATTACACTTTTGCACACAAAGCATGATTTACCCTTTTCTAGTGTTGTGGCATTAGTGCGGGAAGTCTTCGTGTTCCAATTGAGCCTTGGATGACTCGTATTGGTGTTGCCACTTTTGAGCACATACTACTTAGGCAGTACAAAAGGAGAACAGCTGTGAACAGGGCTTTCATCTTGCCAGAGCATTTGCGAGCATGACACTATGTTAAGCTTCTTTTGAGACTTAAGGGAACACAAAGGAGCCATAGGTGTGTTTGGAGAAATATAGTCACCACCCAATAATTCAATTGGGAATGAATGGGCAATCCAATCCCTAGCTTCAAGACCTAAACTAACCTCATCCCTTCAGATATGGGTTTGGGAAGTTAGGTACGAGCCATTCACCTCACTTGGATCAAAATCTGACATCCACTAAGGCATACCAAATAAAAAAAATTTACATCATTATACAATCCACTTAAGTGGTTTGTTTTTATGCACACATTTCCAATTTTATATTCTTTAAGCATGTAAGGTAATATTCAATCAAAGCAGTTGTATATTCATACAAAGAAAGAGGGATGACAATAGAATTATATTTCCTTTCAAACATTAGGGATAGGAGATAAGATTACATCAATTTGTTATTCAACAAATAAATAAAGTAAAACCATTCAAAATATCACATTCATACCATTCATAGCATATTCATGCATAAATTCAATATAAACATTCAATTCGAGACTTGATAAATAATGAATTCCTCACCATCATATGTGAGTCTATTCGATGCTTATCAAGCCTCTTCAAGCATTCATTCGTATTAATACATTTGTTTAATCATTCATTCTAAGTGATGGTCGCTCACCATCAATGTGAGTCCACCACCACTTTATGGCATCATCCAATCATAATTATTCAATTATACTTCTAAAAATGACAATTATTTAAAATAAAATCAATCAAAAAATTAAAATTCTAGAATCATAGAACTTCTACCTAGATTTGATATGTTTTATCATGGTAATTCTACCTGGGCATGAAAATTTTAGCCTATTCATAGTAGTCATAGTGGATCATAGCATTTCTAGCTTAATACAATCCATCAATATCAAACATGGCTATTCTAGCCCAATTCAATCAATCAATATGGCATTTCAATCAATCAAAGCAATTCTTGCCTATTCTATGCCATTTCCTAGCATGCATAAAAAATCATAAGTGTTCATAGCATGATTCTAAACATGTGCTCTTAAGCATGATAGTAAGCATTCGCAAAGAAAATAAACTCCTAAACATGTTTCTAATAAAGGAGGGAAAGATGACTTACCTTGACACGCATTTTCATCTTGCAAAACAAATAACGATTAAACAATTCATAAAATCCTAAACATGCTTCTAAGCATAAAGATAAAACATGTTTATTCTAAGCATAAATAAACCTAAACAAGCTTAGTTTTAAGTAAGAAAAGTAGAGAAAAAAAGATGAGCGAGAATAGAGGACTACTCTTAAGATGTATCCTTTTCGAGCCTAGAGTAATAGAACGCCTAAAAAATATTGAACTAGAAAAGATTCCTTGAATTCTAAAGTGTGTCTTCAAGAGGCAGAAGAGAGATGATTTTGATGTCTGTTGAAAGGTGAGGAGGAGGGGGGTTTATATAGTTAAGGGCTGGAATTGAAAAAGGTAGCAGAAAATAAAAAAGAAAGGTTGATAACAAAATTTTCCAAAATTACATGGAGAACAGCCGGTCGACTGTGTGAAGACCTTGGGCCAACTGCATTAGGACCGCTGGTCGACAGTGGGATAGTCGGCTGGTTATAGGTAGACCGCTCGTTAACGGTAGGTCAGCCGTTTGCCTATCCTACAACCGTCAGGTGGTGTAAACACTGGATTTTTAAGGCTTGAGAATGCAGTGAAGATGAATGTCGAGCAAAAAAAATGACCAAAATGCCTTTGAGAGTCAAGAAGAGAAGGGTGAAAAGAAGTTGGTGAAGAGTCTAGAAAATCGACACATGGCTTTGGAAAATCATAGAAATTAATCCAGAAGGAATTTTGTGAGCAGTCATATACCAATTGCGAACCTACAAATGTCTAGTTTTCATAGAAATTTATGGATCACAAATGGGAATTGAATTCCAAAAGTTATGTGCGATCGAAGGAGTAAAGGTTTGAAGGGACTACATCGAAGGATGATAAAAAAAGAAGGGCTGAAAGGAAATTGGCCGGTCAACCATGAGACAACCACCCAGCTATCCAAGAAAGCTGCCCGACCATCTGACAGTTGATCGACTATTGGCCAATGGCGGGGTGTTCATCAGATGGCCGCTTGGCCCTTGTAGGTTTATTTTTAAAAATTTGTTTAGAAAATTTCCTTTTTCGTTTGCGCCCCTCTCCTATATAAACCATACTCCCTCCACTTTGCAATTCACACCGATTGTCGAATACAATAATCTCTTTCTCCCACTTGAAGACACACTTAAGAATTTGAGAAATCTTTTCCAGTATAAATTTTTTAGGCGTTCTATTGCTCTAAACCTGGAAATGGTATGTCTTGAAAGCAGAGTTCTCTCCTCCCTCCTATTCTCTCTTTTATTTTTCTTGCTTAGAAAAAGCATGTTTAGGGTTTTATTTTATGCTTAAAAGCATGTTTAGGGTTATTATGAATTGTTATAATCCCATTTGTTTTGCAAGATGGATAAGTCAAGGTAAGTCCGAAAACTTTCCTTTTTTAGAATCATGCTTAGGTTTCTTCAATACTGTTTAGAAATATGTTTAGGAGCAAATGTTTAGAATCATGCTTAAAACATGATTAGAATCATGCTAAGGAGGACTTATATTTGCTTTGATGTATGTTAAGAATTAGCATAGAGTAGGTAGAATTGCCATTTTACCCCTGAATGTCTTGTTTGAGCTAGAATAGCTATGATTGATTTCAATTATATGAATTAGGCTAGAATATGCTATGATAACCATGATTAGGCTAGAAATGCCATGATTCATAATAAATTGATATGAATTATGCTAGAACAGCAATAGGTAGAATACCATGATAGAATTATGCTAGAATGCCATGACACTAGGTTATGGCTTTGTTTGATTTATAATTTATGAATGTATGAATGCTTGCATATTTAGAAGTGTAATTGTATGATGCCATGAAGTGATAGTGGACTCACATTGATGGTGAGGGACTATCACTAAGAATGTATGCCTTAGCTATGACTATGGAAGAAGTTTGATAGATATTGAATAGACTCACATATGGTGGTGAGGAATTCGTCATCTCTTGAGTTTCGAATGCATGTGAATCCATGAAATATTATATTATTGATAAATAGCAATGTTGTAATCCTCTCCCCTTCCCCCATGTATGACAAAAATTTAATCTATTCTCCCCCCTTTTTCGTTGTATGAATATACAACTGTTTTGATTGAACAATCACTCAACATGTTTAATGAAGATAAAAATGAGAATGTGTGCATAAAATGAACCATCTAAGCAGACTAGGTAACAACATGAGATATACTTATTTGATATCTCCCAAGTGGAGGCCAGATCACTTCTAGGCAAGTCAAAAGACTCGTACCTAACTTCTTGAACCCATCTCTCGCTTTGGGACCTAAACCCAAGGGATGAGGGTAGTTTAGGTCCCAAAGCGAGAGATCAGATTGCCTCCATTCATTCCCAATTGAATAATTGGATGGTGTCTCCTTTCTCCAAAAGTAACCATGGCTTGTTTGTGTTCCCTTGAGCCTCAAAAGAGGCTTTGACACATTGTCATAGTCGCAAATGCTTTAGTGAGATGAAAGCCCTGTTCACAGTGGCTACTCCACTAGGGTAAGAGAAGTTGATGATGATAGGAATACCAAATCCTAATACCTCATGTTGATATAATGAGTCCTTGCATCACTACACTTTTTCACATAATGAGCACGAATTGCTTAAAACTAGTCATGTGGTATTGGCATAAGAAGTCTTTGGCTTCATTCGATCCCTAGATGACTCATGTTCGTGTCACCACCTTTGAGCACGTATCATTGAATTGGTATAAAAAGAGTCTAGCCCAAGGGGGCATCTCTTGCTCAAAGGAGCCAAGATCATTAGACCATTAGGACTAAAGCCCATGTAGATGACTTTAGAAATTTTCAATAGGATGAATATCCAAAACCCATGTTGAAATGCACGTCTATGGATGTAAATATTCCATGATTAGAATATCATCAACTCGAAACCTCATAAAATCATGAACAAATGCCACACGTCAAGTCACCCATAAAAGAACAAAATGGAAACATGTGCCATGAGTTAAGGTTGTCATGACGCTTTGGAAACCATGTTATGATAATCTTGAAAGATCCAACATCACCCGAATGTTAGAATTAGGAGAGAGAATCTCACATTCTCATATCCCATAATGATGTCTCAGGAATGAAGGCTAAAATCCTAGGAAAAGAGACTTAACCTCACGTGTGTGGTAGAAATAACGTTGGAAGGCTGAAAGCGTGTCTATGCTCTTGTATGAGCATGCATCATATCATGCATACATGCATGCATGCATGGTATTAACACTTTTATTTTGCAACCTTCATAGCTAAGGCTAGACGAGGTGGTAGTTTAACAAGACAAGAAGAAACAATTAACGAGATGGCTACATCAGATAACAACAATGCTGAAATGGTTCAAGTGAGGGCTGACATCATCATGCTTCAACAACAAGTGGCCCAACTCATTGAAGCTTTACGGAATGGACCCAACCATATGAATCAGTTGCCACCCAAGGGTAATGGTGATGGTGATGATGAAATCAGCCAAGGCAGAAATTGGGGGAAGAGCCTGATCAATCATGAAGAACCTGAATCGGTCAAGCAATTGGCCGAGAAAATGGAAAAGGTCCAATCCCTTTTGAAGAAGAACAGGTTGAAAGGGGTCGAGGACCTGGGCGACATCTTGCTTATAGAAGACCAAGAGTTGCCTCCAAAGTTTCGTCTACCAGGCTTGGCTAAGTTCAACGGAGAGGGGAATCCCAAAACACATTTAAGGCAGTATGAAGCCATCATGGCCATTGCTCCTTTGATGAAGGAGTGTATACTAAAATACTTATGCTATCCTTAGAAGATGATGCGGTAGCACGGTATCATGACCTCCCAAAGAGAGTTTGAGAAAATTGGGAGAACTTTCTCAACAATTCATGCAATAGTATAGCAATAATACCCAACGGGGGGTAACATTGAGGGAGTTGGAGACGACAAGATAAAAGCCCAACGAAACTTTTTTGGAGTACCTAGTTCGTTGGAAGGCTAAGGTAGCCAAAATGACATCCAGTCCCATAAAGAAGGACCAGGTCTGGATGGTGATCAATAGAGCCCACGCTTTTATCAGTGATAGACTGGCGGGTTTGCCTATCAAAACATTTGAAGATTTGTGTGACTCAGGCATCCAAATAGAAGAATTGGATTCTAGATAGAAGAGAAGCACTCATGGCTACCCTTGAAGAAGTCAAGGGTTGTACCACTAACCTTCTGGGCCTGGCACGAAGTATGTAGAAGTGAAAGCAGTTACTCCACAAATAAGATTCAGTAGTTTGGGAAGGCCACTTTCCAAAATCTTTGAAAGATTGAGAGTCGAAGGGATCTTGCAACTATTGCCACCAAGAGAGCTTCAAAACCCACTACCAAGGAATTGGAGGCACCATGAGAAACATGAATTTCATCAAGTGACTGGCCACCAGGCTAACGATTGCACTCGCCTCCATTAGGAGATGTAAGATTTGATTGATAAGGGCCAAATTCCTGACCCAGAGACATATGAGCCTAACACAAAGAGCAACCCATTGCCTAACTACAATAGGGTGCCTCCTCTATCAACCAACATGATTGGATTGGGCTTGACTAAAGAGCAAGTCATGAATTCCTTCGACAAGTGTAGATCAAGCAAGCTGAGAGAGCCAAGAGAAGGGAAAAGTCCAAGCTAGAACAAACCACTAGAAAGACAACCTCGACAAAGAAGTCCAAGGCTGGAAAGCCTAAAGAAGAAGAGCCTAACAATATCATTGAGAGGGTGGAAGGTGAGCTCGTTCCTTTGGCAACCAAAATTCACACCAGGAAAGGTTGATGGGCCAACATTACAGTGAAAGTGGTCAAGTGAAGCTTAGAACCTGAACTTGTGAATTTGAGTGACCAAGTAGAGGAAGAGTCCCAAGAAGAAGGAGAAGAAGAATTTGAAGTAAGACCCATCAAAGATAAGCCTACGCCATCAAGCTCGTTTTCCAATAAATGGATGGCTAGAAAAAGTGCTAGAAGAAGGGTAGTGAAGTTAGGAAAGGGAAGCGAGTTGAGAATATTGTGAGGAGAGAGAGCTTACCTAGAAGGTGTAAGGATGTGAGAGTCATGAAAATTTGGGATGACATCCCTCAAGTCAAGACCCTTCCAAACTTTTGGGCTAACTTTAGTAGTGATGGCGAAGAGGAAGAGAGAATTGAGGGAGAAATACTCAAGGGTGAGAGAGAAAATGTCCAAGGAGTGGTAGATTTTACCATGAGAAGGAAAAGGAGAAACCAACTGAGAAGACAGTTAAAAAGGGCAAAGAAGTTGCTAAAGAAGTAGAAACCAAGGGGCAAGAAGATCAAGTGATAAAACAGTTGAAGAAGACTCAAGCAAATGCTAGCATTTGGGATTTATTTATATCGTCCCAAAAACATAGAGAAGCCATGGCAAAGGTTTTGACGGATGTAGAGATATCAATGGCTACTATTACTAATGAAATGCTAACTGCCTTGACTGGACGAACACCCAAAGGGGTAAGAGAAAGGGGGAAATCACCTTCATAGATGAAGATCCACCATTCGACGGGAGAAGCCATCATAAGCCATTGTTCATCAGTGCAGAGATAAGGGGGAAGATATCTCCTTGTATCATGGTGGATTATAGGTCCACTATCAATATTGTGCCTATGAAGATATTGCATAAATACGAGGTCAGTGAAGATGCGCTTGAGCCTTGTGAGATGGTGATCAGGGCTTATGATGACTCAAAGAGGAGTGATATTAGGATCTTCAAAGCTTTAGTGACAATTGGGCCGATTGAAGTGATGATAGAATTCACAGTCCTGGACATTCCAATCACATTCGCTACTTTATTGGGACGGGCATGGTTCCATCCGCTTGGTAGAGTTCCTTCCACCTTACATTAGAAAATCTGATTCAACATGGATGGAGAGATCGTAACCATTCATGTGGCCTCAACAATTGTACCAACTGCTTTGAGTGTGAAGATTGGAGAAATACCTTACATGGTGGCTTTCAAGTAGCCATGATTGACAAAGTTAGCCCAATCATTGCTAGAATAATGAAGAAATAGGAGTACATGCCAGCAACTAGACTTAGGAAAGATGGACACGGCCTACCATCTTCTCCATACTTTAAAGGTCAGACATCTAGAAGAGGGTTGGGCTATGAATCTGAAAGGGGAGAAGAAGATGATAAGCCCAGGAAAGGCAAATTCATCAAATTTATCAAAGCCCAAGATACGAAGTATGTAGGAGCTACTGAACCATGGGTTTTCAAAGGAATGTTGAAAACTGGATTTGAGATCTTCAAAGATATCCTTCAGGCAGGAGTCTCCAGAGGGAATGACTTTAATAGGAGAAATGAAGAAGATGACCATCAAAGAGGAGAAGCCTCAAGAACCAACACTGCCAATGGACCCGTCCTTAGACCTAGCTGCTTTCATCGAGGAATGAATTAAAAGTGTATCTTCATATTTGTACCTAACCTCTTTAAAGAAGAGGGCATTATTTATGTTTCGAAATTTAATGCAATGAAAAATAATTTTGCTTACTTGTTTGATGTCTTTCCTAATGATGTTGTGCATCATAATTTGCATTTCACTAGCATATTTGAAATACGTACCATTCAAACTCATGACATTAATCTTGGTACAAATGAAAAACCTAAGAACATATGCATGGCACTTGATACAACTATTGAAGAGAGAGAGATTTGAAAAATTATTAAAGAAACGTGAAGAAGTCTTTGCTTGGTCCTATGACGACTGCCCGGGATCGACAGAAGCATAGTTAAGCATACAATTCTGACTTATCACATGTGAAACCGATTAAGCAGAAGTTAAGAAGAATCAAGACAGAGTGATCTCAGAAAAATAAAGAGGAAATCTCTAAACAAATTGAAGCCAAGTTTCTAGAAGTGGTGAAGTATCCATAATAGTTAGCCAACATTGTGCTAGTATCCAGAAATCTCACCAAAGGATGATTTTCCTTTGCCTCATATCGATGTGTTGGTAGATAGCGTTGCTGCTAGTGTGGTATTCTCTTTTGTAGATGGGTTTTCTGGTACAATCAGATAATGATGGCCAATGAGGACAAGATGAAGATAGCCTTCATTACAGAATAGGAAAATCATTGCTACAAGGTGATGTCCTTTGATTTGAAGAATGCAAGGGCCACTTACCAACGAATGGCGACAATACTATTTCACGATATGACGCATAAGGAGACAAAATTATATGTAGATGACATGATGGTGAAGTTTGGGACACATGAGGGTCACTTTAAAGCCTTAGACAGGTTCCTAGAAATGGTGAAGAAATACAAGCTGCGATTAAATATGAAAAAATGTGTCTTCGGAGTTACCTTAGGGAAGCTACTGGGGTTTGTAGTTGGCAAGAAAGGGATAGAAGTCGATCCAGACAAGGTGAAGGCCATTACAAAGATGCCTTCACCTAAGACCGAGAAAAAAGTTCGAGGGTTTTTGGGGAAGATCCATATATCAGTCGATACATTGCTAAACTAACAACTATTTATGCACCGATATTAGGCTTTTGAGGAAGAATTAGCCAGTAGAATGAAATGATTAGTGCCAAGAAGCATTCAAAAGAATTAAGAAGTACTTGCATAACCCACCGGTTTTAAGGCCACCAAAACCTAAGAAGAATTTAATTCTATACTTACCTCTTGAGGAGGAGGCCATCAATGCCATGTTGGCAAAAGAAGATGAGAAAGGTGTAGAGCACACCATCTATTATCTTAGGAAGAAGCTGCTACCATATGAAACGAGGTATAGCTACATGAAGGAAACCTATTTAGCCATGGTGTGGCTCTCAAAGAAACTGAGGCACTATTTTCAATCTTACAAAATTAAGGCTATCTCGAAGGAGGACCTGATGAAGTATCTTTATGAGGCACCAGCATTGGTAGGGAAGCTATCAAGATGGTTAGTACAGTTATCAAAATTCAACATTAAATATGTTACCAAGAAGGTGGTGAAAGGAAGAATAATGGTAAAATTCTTGGCCATGAATCCGGTTAACGATAATGAACCATGGGAATCAGAATTCCCAGATGAACATCTAGGGTTAATCTCGATAGCAGGATGGAGAATGTTCTTTGATGGAGCTATTAATCGTAACAGTGCTGGAATAGAAGTTATTCTAGTGTCACCAACTAAAGAAGTCATCCTATTCGCCAAAAAGTTGGAGTTCAGAGTCACCAACAATATGGCTGAGTATGAAGCCTGCGCCT
>SNVD02009219.1:0-36293 GCA_013180625.2 Boswellia sacra | reverse complement strand
TTTCTAAATCATCCCTCCAAGTTGCACACATTCCTTTCTCTGTTCTTCTCTTATAATTAGGACATTTAGATTGTATATATCCAAATCCCTTACAGTCAAAGCATTGTACGTGGCCTTTCTTGTCAGGTTTCTCTTGAATCTTTCTTGGTTGGTTCTTTAAGAAACTCTTTGTGTCAAAGCTCTTTATTTTTTGGGCTCTCTCAGGATTTTTTTCTTGAGATTCTTTTTCATATATTTGACAAAGTTCTTCGTCAAATATGCAATTTGCTCATCATCTGAATCTTCACTTTCTCTCTTTTCAGAAGCAGCAAAAAAAGCAATGCTCTTTTCCTTCTTACTTGATTTCAGCCCTATCTAATACGCTTGAAGAGAACCTAACAGTTCATTAACCCTCATGGTCTTCACATTATTGCTTTCTTCAATAGCTGTAACCTTAGGCTGAAATTTATCTGGTAAAGATATAAGGATCTTTCCTACAATTTTAGCCTCAGAATATTCATCACTGAGCATGTAAGCAGTAATAGTTATTTCACAAAGTCTAGTATGAAAATCACTTATAGTTTCATCTTCATGCATAGTAAGATTTTCAAACTTTGAAGTCAAGGTAAGTAATTTTGAATCTTTTACCTTTTCTATGCCTTCATCCTTTACCTGGAGAATATCCAATGCTTGTTTTACGGTTGTGCACTTTGAGATCAACCTAAATTGTTGAATATTGACAGCGCTAAAAATGGCATTTATTCCTTTAGAATTCCAGCTGGAAAATCTGTATTCAGCTTCAGACCTTCATTTTCTAGTTTTTCAACTCATTGTCCAGTTTCATTTGTCTTCATCGGTGGCATCCATCCATGAACAACACTAATCCAAACTCTATCATTAAGGGATTTCAAGAAGATTTTAATTTTAACCTTCCAACAGGCATAATTCCCATCTTCGAGCAATGGTGGTTGATTGACTGAACTTCGATTCTGTAGACCTTCCATACTTGCAAAAGAATTGCTTGATCTACACTTGTATGTCGGTGAACCGCTCTAATACTAATTGTTAGTTTTTGCAATGTATGGATAGTTAACAATAACTTAACTGAAAGTAGTACAATAAAATGGAACAAAAAATTTTACGTGGTTCAACTATAAACTAGCTTACATCCATAGGCAACAAGAGTTGCAATCCAATATGTTTTATGTGTTTACACTCGACTCAGGACTTTTTATAGTGGTAGACACCCGTTCACTCACCAACCCAATCTATGTAAACTTGATCACCTTGATCACAGCCACAGTCCTTCGCACACCTTCTGATGTTGCACTTCGCAAACCCGTCAGACTTAACTACTCTGATTCAGTTTGACATAACCAACGTAATTGTTACAAACTCATACAATCACTCAACTCATTTAATCTTATACGACTCTATAACCCTTACAAATCATATCTATGCACATACTCAACACATATGAGTCATACACAGTCTTAACTCACTCAAGCATCAAGCTTTTACGATAAAGAACAAAGAAAACAAACACACTAAAGTGGACTTCTCAATTTTGCACACCACTTACGTCAAGCCTTGAGTAAGTGTCCTTGTATAAGTTGTGTAATCAGTTATATAAGTCCTATAATCAGCAAATCTAATCATTATCAATTCCCTGCAAAACTAAATAGGATGACTAGATAAAGATCACAAACTATAGGAAAGCATATCACAATATCCCAATCTAAATAGGTGATTGCAATTAATTAAGATACTTAACCAATTAGGATAAGTATAAAAAATATTTTAAAGCTTTCCAAAAAATCAACTAATCAAATCTTTTCCTAAGATAAATATTTCATAATGGATTAGAAAAAAATAATAACACGCATCTTTTTATCACAAGTTGACAAAAATAAATCTTGATCACATGCATTGCACATGCATGAAGTTTGCTACGTGTCACATTGACACTAACAGAATCCTCAAAAGCAATTAGGAAGATTTTGATCATGAAAGTTTAGGAATTGAACAACCAAATCAATAAATAATGAAATTATAAAGAAATCTTAAACTTAATAATTATATATGAAGAGGCTCATTTTATAATTTTACAATTATAGTTGAGGGTGTTAGAAAATATGGATAAAAAATAATAATTTAAAAGAATATTTTAATTTAGACAAGTATAAAATGTTACTTAAATATATTAAATAAAATATGAAACAAATGCAAGAGATACAACCTACAAAATTATTAGTTGAAGCACGCAAGAAAACGTTGTTCTTAAGACTGATTTTCCTCTTGTGATACATAATACGATGCAACAGGGTTGGTAGCACTCAGCCTCCAGGATAAGACAATCGATTAGACTACTATTTGTGCACTCCCAGATAACAGGTTGCAATAGACTATCTTCAAGCACCAATTGGAACTTTTATCGTTTTTTGAAAAAAATAAATAAAGATCTTTGTAAGGAAGCCCAAAGGGAGGAAAGCTTTTGAAAGAACTTCTTATTCTTCTTCTTTGTTGCGTGCATCTATAACTCCAAAGTAAGCTATTTATGTAGCACAAAAAAGAGTAAAGTAAATGAAGTAATAAAATTCATTTAAATAGGTTTTAATTAAAGTAAAATGCATGTATCTCATTACTTGTATTAGAACCTAAATTAGTTTTGAAAAATTTACTCAAAATTAAAAGTAATTAACCTAGAGAAAGAAATTGTAAAGAAGTAAATTAATTCTTCAAAAATTGAATTATAACAACAATTTCTAACAAATGGCAAGTTTGAGAAAACTATAAACACTTTTATAGTAAGTGACAATTTCTAAAAATATAAGCTCTTTTATATAATTCCTTTATGGTAAGAAACCTAACCAACTAAATTGTGTAAAATATATTAAAAAAATAGTTAAATAATAAATATTTTAAAGAAAGATTATACTTATTATAAAAAATAATTATGAAAAAGAACTAAAACAAAAAAGTATTTGGAAATGAATTAGACACACTGACAAATTTAAACAACATAATAATCTGCAATAAATTGACAAGTCGACATATATTTTTTTTAAATTATTGAACGCTAAAAATCAATAGACCAATAGATAACGAATGCTAAGACTATCAGATGAAAAAAAAGGTATCGAGATATTAAATGTAAATATTCGTAATAAAAAAAGAAGGAAAAATTCAAAAAATAAGGCAAATTAAGGGACTTATTGAAATGTAGATCACTCCCATAAAATTTTGATGCCATAGACCTTTTAAACGTAAAATAACCTGAATACCCTTATGAATTCAATATTCAATAAAGGTAACAACCTCATGGGATCTTTCTTCTTTTCTTCCTTCCTCCACTGTCCAAACACTCTTCAACATAAGCTGTTTGTGTTAATCCCACAGTCTCTTTCATTTAAAAGTCCAATCTTCGAGATCGATCTGAGTTTTAGGTAAGACACTTCTATTTAATCTCTCTCTAAATGAATTTTGATTATTGAAGTAGCTTATAATGTTGTTAAATATTTTGTTATCTAAAACCACATTATTTAGCTTAGAATATGAATATGAACTGAGCTTATGCAAAGCATCGTTTCTACCTAAATATGCAAGTAGTTAGATTTGTAAAGGAAATATGGTATTACACGCAGAGGAGGAAGAACACTCGACACCGATTTCGAGTGTGCCCGACACATGATATCGAGTGTTTATCTAATGTCTCGACACATGATGTCGAGTGTCAAAATAATATATTTGACAACCGACGTACTCTATCAGATGTGTCATGTCAGATGCATATGAACAACTCGCAACATAGTGTGTCGAGCTATTGTTATTAGTGTCGAGTTCTGTCGAGTATCGGATTAACTCGACACTTATTGTCAAGCTTTGTCGAGCATTTTAGCAGAATTCTCCTTCTTGTATGCTTTTTATGTAATTTTTTAATGATTTTTTATCCAGGGACAAAATTGATATGTCTCTATCATGCAGGATGGATACTTTGTGTATATTGACATTTTACAATGGTTCTTGGAAGATGTCAGAGAATGGTGGTTATTTGTGGTGGGAGGTCCAAGTCCGTTGATAATTCCTAGGTATACTACTTATAACCAGTTAGTTGACTGTATTAGGACAAAAATAGGTTGGGATCTTTGTAAATAAAACATAAGTTTGGAGGCTCAATTTGCTTTTAAAGGTATTCCAACATTGCCGACTCCTATTGAGATTGATAAGATGTTCATTTTTTATACAACTTGGTTTGGAGAACAAGCAGTCATATACACCACTAATCGTCACAATTGAAGATAGGGACAAGCAAAAACGAAGATCAGGACCGATCCAGTACCAAAGAGGTGAAGTTCTTCTCATCCGTCTTTGTTTTGCTCAGCAAGTGGAAGCAAGCAATTAAGTGAGTCCACTTCTATTTGTGCAAAACCACAACTTAATGATGAATTTGGTCTTAACTTTCAGCAATCATCGGGGCATACAGGGTATCAGTCAGTTGGAGTGTTATGTGAAGATGAAGAAGGTTTGGCCCCCTCGTTGCCATTGAGGTTATTACGTCACCTTAATAGCATTAGAGAGTTTGAGAGCGTAGGCAATATTGAGAGTGATGATGATGATTTTAATGATGATGATTATGATGAGAATGATGATTGCATTATTCGTTTTCAAGATTTGGGTGATGATTTGAATGATTTGAATGTTTTGAATGTTTATTGGCAGAATCTAAACAAAGGTTTGGTTAATGGTTTATAGAATGTTAATGACAAACGCAGAGAGGTTTTGAATGATGTGAACCAGGATGTGCCTTTTACCTTTCCTTCTCTAATTCGCTCAACACCTACTCCTTCACTCCATAGACATTAGGAAGATCCGTTGTTGAACAATGAGTCGGGATTGGATGAAATTTTGTGCCTGAAGAAGCAAATTTGGGATCTCAAAATGATAAGCGTTGGGCTAACACATTTAGGCGGATGCCTCCTATTATGCATTCATCATCCGCAATCGATGATGATGCTACATCATTTATAGTTGATGGGATCCAGGTTGCGATTAGGTAGATGTTTAATGGCAAAACCGAGTTTCATAAGAAGCTATCTAATTTGGCATTACGACACAACTTTTAGTTCAAGGTGAGAAGCTCTAACACAACAAGGTTTAAGGTCATATGTCATGCTGAATCTTGTAAATGGCAATTATAGGTAACCAAGATAGCCAATTCCCATTTCTTCCAAGTCGAAAGTATAACATCACACATGTTCAGGAGCTAGACTTCACCCGAATCACAGACAGGCTAGTGTACATGTTATTGGTAAACATATAAAAAGCAAATTCATTCAGGCGTCCAGAATATACCATCCCAAAGATATTACAATTGATGTTAAGGAGGCATTGGGTGTTAGTATCACATACAACAAGGCTTGGAGGTAATGAAGGAAGCTTTGCAAGAACTTCACGGATCTCGTAAGGAATCATTCACGTTACTCTCGCAATATATATACATGGTTGAGAAAGTAAACCCTGGGACCAAAACGACTTTAGAAACTGATGACAATAATCACTTTAGATACGTTTTTATGAGTTTGGGAGCTTTTATTGCAGGATTTGCAACATCTATTAGGCTAATTATTTTAGTTGATGATTCTTTCCTGAAAGGGAAATATAGAGGTACCATGTTTTTGGCTTCCTTTGTGGATGGAAATAAACAAATATACCCATTGGCATTTAGAGTTAGGCATTCTGAAAATGATGATTCATGGAATTGGCTTATGGCATAGTTGCGTGATCATATAGTAGGAAATATCCAAGATCTAGTTTTCATTTCGACCATCGTCGAAGCATTGAACGAGTTGTTTCTCTTATTTTTCCCAATGCACTTCATGGATTATGCACTCATCATTTGAAAGGTAACTTGAAGGCCACTTTCAAGGACGAGATTTTGTTGGACATATACTCCTGAGCAGCAAGGACGTACTGTGAAACGGGCTTTCATCTTGCCAAAGCGTTTACGACCACGACACTGTGTCAGAGCCTTTTTCGCCACTTAAAGGAACACAAACGAGCCATGGGCACGTCTGGAGATAGGAGTCATCACCCAATTATTCAATTGGGAATGAATAGTGGCAATCTAATTCCTCGCTTCGGGACCTAAACTACCCTCATCTCTTTAGATATGTGTTCGAGAAGTTAGGTACGAGTCTTTCAAATCGTCTGGATGTAAATCCAGCCTCCACTTGGGAAATACCAAATAAGAATAACTCGTGTTGTTACTTAGTCCACTTAAGTGATTCATTTTATTCACATATTCTCATTTTTATCTTCATTAGACGTATGAGGTGATTATTCAATCAAAATAGTAATATATTCATACAAAGAAAGAGAGAGGGAAAAATATTACATTTCCATCAAACATGGGGGAAGGGAAGAGGATTACCACATTTGTTATTCAACAATAAAAATAAAACATTCTATACATTCATGTATTTGAATATTTATTTTAAGTGATGGTCCCTCACCATTAATGTGAGTCCACCATCATTTAATGGCATCACGCAATTGTATTTCTTAGTATACAAACATTTGTACATGCATAAATCATACAAAGCCATAATCTAGTATCATGACATTCTAACCTAGATTTTGAAAAATTCTATTTTGACAATTCTACCTATTGCAATTCTAGCATAATTCATATCAATTTATTAAGAATCATGACAATCATGGCATATTCTAGCCTAATTCAAGCAATCAACATCAATCATAGCACTCAAGGGCAAAATGGTAATTCTACCTATTCTATGTTGTTTCCTAGCATTCACCAAAGCAAGTAAGTTTTCCTAGCATGATTCTAATCATATGCTCTTAAGCATGATTCTAAACATGTTCTCCTAATCATGGTTCAAAGCATTCGCAAAGAAAGTAAATTCATAAGCATGATTCTAAAAAAGGAAAGTTTGTGGACTTACATTGACATGCTCATCCATCTTGCAAAACAAATAGGGTTAGAACAATTCGTAATAACCCTAAGCATGCTTTTAAGCATAAAATAAAATCCTAAACATGCTTATTCTAAGCAAGAAAAATAAAAGAAAAAATAGGAGGGAGGAGAGAATTCTGCTCTCAAGACGTACCTTTTCTGGGTATAGAGCAATAGAACACCTAAAAAAATATACTAGAAAAGACTTCTAAAATTCTTGAGCGTGTCTTCAAGAGGGAGAAAGAGATGATTGTATTCGACAATCGATGTGTCTTGGGAAGTTTGGCTAAGGCGTGCTTATATAGACTTTCCTTGTAGTGAAAATATGATAAAAAATCGATGTGGGATACGGATAAACAGTGCTGGTGACCAGTAAATATGAATAGTATCGGATGAACAATTTTGACTGGTTGTTTGATCGATGGTGAACAGTATAGACGGCTATTTGATCGGTGGTGAATAGTATGGATGAACAGTGAACTCATTTGACCCTTCATATTTTACAATTTTGCAATATAGTCCCTTTTGACCTTTATGTATTCAATTGCTTATAACTTTTTGAGTTCAATTGAAATTTATGATCTATAAATTTCTATGAAAGCTAGACATCCGTAGCTTCGCAATGATATATGACTCCCCATCAGATTCCTCCTAGATTATTTTTTGTGATTTTTTGAAGTCATACATCAATTTTCGAGACCTTTCACCAACTCCGTCTCACCTTTCCTTTCTTAGCCTCCAAGGGCATTTTGATCATTATTTTTACTCAACATTCATCTTCATTCCTTTATCAAGCCTTAAAAATTTAGTGTCTATAGCTCTTCCCCTACTTTGGAGAGGTTTGTGAGACACAAAAGTCGACAAAGTACTCTTACTTCGTCTTTCTTTCTTCCATCTCAACATCTTCGACTTTATCCTCCTTCTTTTAGACTTTCTCATCGTTTCTCTCTCTCTTCTTCTATTTCCACAAAAAGATGCACCCATTCGAGTGCTAATATACTCTTCCAAGGGCGGATGTGCTCGTTTAAGGGCTGATGTGCCCATCTAAGGGTGGATGTCCCTATCCAAGGCGGGTGTGCCCATCCAAGGGCGAACATGCCTATCTAAGGTGAGTGTGCCCATTCAAGTGCGAACGTGTCTATCTAAGGCGGGTGTGCCCATCCAAGGGCAAACGTGCCTATCTAAGGCGAGTTTGCCCATTCAAGTGCGAACGTGTCTATCTAAGGCGAGCGTGCCCATTTAAGGGTTGAGGTACCCATCCTAAGGCGAACGTGCTATCTAAGGCGGATGTGCCCGTCCAAGGGCTAGAAAGCATCCTTATGATGCTATGATAAAACGCTCTTCGGTGCACCTACTCCTTAGGGTTTCTAACATTCTTCAGTGTACCTACTTCTTAGGATTTGGTAATACTCTTCAGTACGCCTATTCTAAGGGCTTCAAACACTTTTAAGTGCACTTATTTCTTAGGGTTTTCAACACTCTTCATTGCGCCTCTTCTTAGAGCTTGTGCCTATTTTAAGGGCTTAAAACTAGGGGTGGGCATAATTCCCCAACCTGACCCGACCAGATCGGGTTTACCCTACCCGAATCGGGTGTGATCGGGTAAGGGAGAAAAAATAACAGAAATCAGTTATAAATTTGGAGTACCTGATATTACCCGATCCGAAATCGGGTAAAATTATATAAACCCAATTGATAGAGCTCGACAAGACTCAACATGTAAGTGTCAAGTGTCGGATGCATCATCCGACACTCGATGTCTTCGAAAATAGACTGATATCGAGTGTCGATTGTGAATTCGGCACGACTCGACATGTGACTGTCGAGTTTTGAATGATGCATCCGACACTCGATGTCTTCCAAAATAGACTGATATCGAGTATCGGTTGTGAATCCGACACTCGAGATTTACATGTCGAGTGTCTCGATGTCTTCCAAAATAGACTGATATCGAGTGTCAGTTGTGAACCACACACGACTCGACATGTAAGTGTCGAGTGTCAGATGATGCATTCGACACTCGATGTCTTCCAAAATAGACTGATATTGAGTGTCGGATGATGCACCGACACGATTTGACATGTAAGTGTCGATCGTTCAAAATAGACTGATATCTAGTGTCGGTTGTGAATCTGACATGACTTGACATATAAGTGTCGAGTGTCGAATGACCCGATAAACCCTACCCGACCTGACCGGTACCCATCGGGTAGTTCAAAAAAAAAAAAAACCTGAATTCGGGTCTTATTTCTCAAACCCGATAAATAATTGGGTATGGTCAGCTTTCGCCAAACCTGACCCGTGCCCACCCCTACTTAAAACACCCTTAAGTGCACCTACTTCTTAAGGTTTTCAACACTCTTCAGTGCGCCTTTTCTTAGGGCTTGTGCGTATTCTAAGAACTTAAAACACTCTTAAGTATACCTACTTCTTAGGGTTTCCTTCTAATGCATGCCCATTGAAAAAACTTCTATCATGCACTACCTTGCGGTCTTTAGATTTTCTCATTCTTTGTACCTTCGGCTAAGTATTCTTCATTGTTCTTTGATCTCTTCAGACTTTGCATTCGTCAGGCTTCATGCCTCTCTTCTAAGTATTCTTCATGCTTTTTCTAGTGTTTGTATTCATTAAGTTTCATGCCCTTCTTTCAAGAATTCTTACTTCTATTCTCGATTCCTTTTAAACTACTGAGGAATCTCTTGATCATCATGTTTCGACATTCTTTATTCTTGACTTCTTTTGCATTCATCATTTTCCTCACTGGAGAGTTCCAAATTCTTGAACTTATTATGGATTCTTCCATTTGTCTTTGCAAGTTCCTACAAAATTCAAAAATTTTATGATGATGTATAATCAATTCAGATTTTTACCACGTTTGGTGTGTTCTTTAACAAACTGCTTTCTAGTATCTGGAGGTATTCTTCTATACGATTCTGGTTAAAGATTTTGTCGATTGATGTTATTCTTCTTTCCTAATGAGTTGCTAAACTACTACCATCGCTAGGTGCTTGTCGCCGGCTTTGTTCAAAAATTTTCTTTAATGTCTTAAGGTCGATGTAGAGTCTTTTTTTTTTCTTTTCTCTCTTTTTTCTCTCTCTTCTCTCTTTCTTTTTCTCTCTCTTCTCTTTGTCTTCTTTGTCTTTTTTTTCTTTTCTCTTTTTCTCTTTTTCTCTCTCTCTTTTCTCTCAGTTCTTTCTCTCTTTGTCCTTTTACCCTTTACCCTTCGAACTATCTAACTATGAATCTTTTTTTTTTTCAACTCCTTCAAGGTGAACTTCAAATTTCTTCTTCAAAATTCGTTCGTTAAGATAGACTTCAAATTCCTTCTATAAGGTAACTTTAAATTCTTTCTTCATAGTGAAAGAAAAGAGATGCCTTTTCAAGGTGGACGCCTTCTGCATGGTAGATGCCTTTTTCAAGGGAGATTCCTTCTTTAAGGTGGGAACCTTCTTCGAGGAAGATGCCTTTTTTGAGGTGGATGCTTTCTTCAAGGGAGATTCCTTATTCGAGGGAGATGCCTTCTTCAAGGTGGATAACTTATTCGAGGAAGATTCCTTCTTCAATGTGGATGCCTTCTTTGAGGTAGATTCTTTCGTCAAGGTGAACATCCTTCTTCAAGTGAGATGCCTTCTTTATGATAATTGCTTTTGCACATCATGTTGTATTAAGGAGCTCGATCCAGGTGGCTTGAACATTGTGCTACTTTGATTGGGCATCACCGAGATTGACTTGTACATCATGCTGCTTCCATTGGGTCTTATCAAGACTAACTCACACATCGTGTTGCTTCTGTTGGGTTTCATGAAAACTTATATGTGTATTGTGCTACTTCTGTTGGGTCTCATGAAGACTAACTTGCACATCATGCTGCTTCTATTAGATCTCATCAAGACTGACTCTCACATCATACTATTTCTGTTGAGTCTCATCAAGAATGACTTGCACATCATGCTACTTCGATTAGGTCTTATCGAGACTGACTTGCACATCATCCTGCTTTGATTGGGTCTCCTTAAGAACGACTTGCACATCGTGCTACTTCTATTAGGTCTGATCAAGACTGACTTGCACATCGTGCTACTTCCATTGTATCTCCTCAAGACTGAATTGCACATCTTGCTGCTTCTATTGGATCTCATTGAGACTGACTTGCACATCGTGCGGCTTTCATTGGATCTCATCAAGACTAACTTGCACATCGTGCTGCTTCTATTGGATCTCATCGAGAATGACTTGCACATCATGCTGCTTCTATTGGATCTCATTGAGACTGACTTGCATATCGGCTGCTACTGCTACATCCCTTTAAGGTGTTAAGACCATTTCTTTTGCGGTTACCCCCCGTATTTTATATTGCATTGTAATTCTGCTCGATTAATTCTGGATTGGATACCATTTTGAATTGTGCTTACTGTAAGACAATGTTTGATGTTTCATGTATGCACGATGTATATCTTAATAATCTTTTCTAACTGTATGCTTCTTGCTTGGACTAGATAGGTCGCCAACAAATCAAGTGTTAAGAACAAGAGGTTAAGCGTCTTCAGGCTCAAGTCGCTATTTCTTGACGCTGATAATAATGGTGATGATAAGTGAAAACTGTCATCATCTGCTATTCTTTTTCCCTTCTACTTCACTTCACACCTTCTAATACCTCTTCTCATAATTCAACATGTCTAAGGTTTTTTCCAAGACTCTCCAGCCTCTATTGAGGCTTCTGAAAGACGACAATTGAAAACAGCTTGAATCCAGCGATCTCTGCAATCTAAAATTCCTTTAACATGTAAAACTTGACATCCCTTTTCTCAAGGATTGCATGACCTTTTGGGAGTCTCATGATCATGTTTTTCGCTTCAATAGGTAAGAGCTTTACCCTTTGTATGAGGAATTCTCCGTCATTTTCATTTCTCATTCATTCAATTCTAATGCCATCGATGTCTTGCCAATTTTTTGACTTTCTAATTTCTACCATGAGCTTTTACACTAGAAGTGGTAGAGTGACATTGTCTTCTATCATGTCTTTACTTGAGACGATGGATAGGAGCACATCTGATTGGCTTCGCCTTCTTCAGTTCATTCTTCCTACGCAATTTCTGTTAGTCTCTCTGGATGGTCTTGGTGACCTTTATCTTGTGATCATCATTCCTCATATGGGCCTAGGTTTCACAACTGTTTCCTTGATTCTGGTTAAGATGGTGATTGGACTGGATCATGTCAAGATGGATCCGAGTAGGAGATTCGGTGGCGGTTTCTACTTCTTCAGGTATTTTTCTTTTGAACTCTAAATTTTGTCTAAGCCATCCTTTCGGGTTTTCGACTTAGTAGATTCAATCATTTTTCATTTCTTTCCTTTTTTATACTCTAATTTTTGTCTAAGCTGCCATTTTCAGGTTTTTGACTTAGCAAGCTTGCCCTAACTTTTGCCTAAGCCGCCCCTTCTGGGTTTTCAACTCAGTGAGCTTTTTCTTCTTTTCTTTCATGCCCTAATTTTTTCCTAAGCTGCCCTTTCAGGTTTTTAGGTTAGTGGGCTTTCCTTAATTTTTGCCTAAGCCTCATTTTCAGGTTTTCGACTTAGCAAGCTTTTTTTTCCTTATTTTTCTTTGTTTCTTTTTCTCAGATTTGGTTACAAGAGAGGCTATCTATTCTAACACCATTTCTTACACTTCCTTTGAGATGATTGATATAATATCTGCCATGATTTTCAAAATGATTAGGGCAATTCTTTGCCCCCTTATTTCATTTCTTATTTCATTTTACTTCTGAAGATGGATAGGTAATTCTTTGCCCCCCTGTATGAAGAGTTTATCATTGTCTTAGGAAATTTCTTTGTCCAACTTCAAAGACATTATTCCTCTTTTTTTGCAGACATCCATGCTAGACAAAATGGCTAACTCCATATATCGTGCTTCTTTACTGTTGGTGGCAAAGTTGCTTCTTTGATACCCTTAATTGAAACTGTTGACAGGTTTTCTTCTTTCTGACACGTTTTCAATAAATCCAACATCCTTCAATAACAAGTTGAAATGTAAGTTGTGTATCAATTTAATTCACAGTCAAGTTCCTCAAAAATTTCTCAAATTCAATAGCTTAATAGTGATGCATTGACATCGTGATTATTCACAATTTCGACTCTAAGCCATAATTGCTTCTTTCAAGATTCTTCATGTGTGTGTGTAGCCAATCATACTTCACTTGTTAAGACCTGAATAACTTTATCCAAATAAAAACTAGTGATCAATCTCTAAAGATAGAAGGACTACCATAAGCCTGCTTTTCAAACCACTCTCCACTATGTAGGCTCATCACAACATTAAGGGTCATTAGGGCTTTATCAAGCTTGTAATGATAAGCTAGGGTCAAGGTGTGATAAAGAAGACTATAAGGTTATCTCAATTATAATCACACAACCATTCTAGGATTCAATTGAGAGCATCAACTTCTTCTATTTCTACTCCCAAACTTTGAGTTTTCACCCACTATGTTGACTTTGCTTTTTGATTTCGAGTCGCTACACCCTAAACTTTACGATCAATGGGATTAGCACTCTTCTCTTCTTTTTCTTTCTTCTTCTTCTTCTTTTTCATTTTCTATCTCTTTTTTTTCCTTTTTTATTCCCTTCTTTTTTTTTTCTTCCTTTTTTTGGAGCTTAAAATTGTACAAAAAACTTGTCCACTTCCCCCATAAGCATAGCTCTCAATGCTCTTTTCTAGAATGTTCGTATGTTATGAGTGAAAGGGGCTATATAAGGAAATTTTTTTCTAGTGTTAAGATAAATTTTGTGGTTTGACAAAGAAAATGCTTGATGAGGCTCAATAGGGTATACTAGTGATGATGAAGTAAGTATAGGTGGGCTTGAAAGGTTCAATCGATCCAAAGAAGGTCTAAATCACCTCCTTTATGTTGTGAAGCCTAGGATTTCGCCTCGAGTGGTGATCAAACAGGTTCTAGAGTCTTATGAGATCTCAACACGAAGCTTTATTTATATAAAGTTTCTCTAAGTAATATAAAGTTCTATATTCATGGCTATTATGCTCAAATGATTTAAAGAATCAAGAATGAAACTCATCTAAAAAGAGTCAAGTATGCAAATAACATAATCTCACGTATTACCAAAAAATCTATTTCCAATGAGTATCAAGACTTTATCAATGATCATAAAAAAAATATACAACTCTTGCATCATTTTTAAGACAAAACATTTCAAAACATCGTTATTCTTTTCCCTAGGTCAAGGATTCTCACATGCACTTATGCATCCTTACTGTTTGATCCGCTGAATGGTCATATTGCTCTTGATTTCTGTTGTTGCTTCTCCTCTGCCCACCTTCCAAATCTTCTATTTGAATGCTTGAATCACACAAATCTTTGAATATCTTGATTGGAAAGCCTATAAGCCTATCAGTGATGAAGGCATGCGCTTCATTGATCACCATACGAACTTGATCCTTCTCCATGGGCCTCGTGGTCATCTTGGTAGCTTTGGCCCTCCAACGGACTAGATATTCTAAGAAAGTCTCATTGGGCTTTTGATGTGTCGTCTCTAAATCTCTCAAAGTTGCCTTTAGTTGCATGTTATGGCGATACTATTCTACGAATTGTTCGGATAGCTCCTCCCAATCTTCTCGAACTCTTTTGGGGAGGTCGTGATACCACACTACCGCATCACCTTCTAAGGATAGCGTGAAATACTTTAAGATATATTCCTTTGTCAAAGGAGTTGTGGCCATGACAACTGCACACTGTCTCAAGTATGTCTTTGGATTACCCTCTCCATTGAACTTAGGCAAGTTTCGCAGATGGAACTTTGGTTGTAAATCATTGTCTCCAATGAGTAAGATGTTATCTAGGTCTTCGACCCCTTTCAGCTCCTTCTTCAAGAGGGATTCGACTTTTTTCATGTCTTTGGCCAACTGCCTGATTGATTCGGGTTCCTTTTGGTTGACTGGCTTTTCCCCCTATCTCTACCTTGACTAGTCTTACCATCTTCACCACCATTCCCCTCAGGTGGAGATTGATTCATGCAGTTGGGCCCATTCCATAAAGCTTTAATGAGTTGCGCCATTTGTTGTTGAGGTGCGGTGATATCAGCCCTTATTTGAGCCATTTTAGCATTGTTGTTATTGGATGCTTCCATTTCGTCAATTGGTTCCTCTTGCCATTTCAAGCATCCTCCCCGTCTAACCCAAGCCATGATGGCTGTAAAACAAAGGTGTTATTGCCATGCATGCATGCATGTATGCATGATATGATGCATGCTCATATAAGGGCATAAACACGCTTTCAGCCTTCCAACCTCATTCCTCTCACACATGTGAGGTCAAGTCTCTTTTCTCAGTATTTTTGGCTTTATTCCCAAGACATCGTCATGGGATGTGGAAATGCAGGATTCTCTCCCCTAATTCTAACATTCATTGTTGACGTTAGATTCTTTATGATTATCATAACGTGATTTTCAAAATGTCATGATAACCGCACATGTTCCCATTTTGTTCTTTTATGGGTCATGGTTCCATGAGGTTTTGAGTTGACGATATTCTAATCATGGAAAATTTACATCCATAGACATGCATTTCAACATGGGTTTTAGATATTCATCATATTGGAAATTTCTAAAGCCATTTACATGGGCTTGAATCTCAAGGGTCCAATGTTCTAGGCTCCTTCGAGTGAGAGATGCCCCTTTGGGCCAGTCTTTTTTTTATACCAATCCAATGGCACGTGCCCAAAGATGGTGACACCAACATGAGTCGTCTAGGGGTTGAATGGAGTGAAAGACATCTCATGCCAACGTTACGCAGCTAATTTTAGGCAATTCATGCTCATTTTGTACAAAACTGTAGTGATGCAAGGACTCATTATATGAACACGAGGTATTAGGATTTGGTTTTCCCATCAAAATTAACTTCTCTTATCCCTAATGGAGTCACCAATGTAAATCGAGCTTTCATCTCGCTAGAGTATTTACGACCACGACACTGTGTTAAAAGTCTCTTTCGAGACTTAAGGGAACACAAACGAGCCATGGACACGTCTAAAGAAAAGAGTCGCCACCTAATTATTCAACTGGGAATGAATGGGAGCAATCTTATCCCTTACCTTGGGACCTAAACTACCATCGTCTCTTCATAGATGGGTTCGGCAAGTTAGGTACGGGTCTTTCGACTTGCCCGATTGTAAATCCGGCCTCCACTTAGGAAATACCAAATAAGAATAACTCGTGTTGTTATTTAGTCCACTTAAGTGATTAATTTTATGCACACATTCTCATTTTTATCTTCATTAGACGTATGAGGTGATTATTCAATCAAAATAGTAGTATATTCATACAAAGAAAGAGGGACGAGAAAATAATACATTTCCATCAAACATGGGGGAAGGGAAGAGGATTACAACATTTGTTATTCAACAATAAAAATAAAACATTGCATACATTCATGTATTTGAATATTTATTCTAAGTGATGGTCCCTCACCATTAATGTGAGTCCACCGTCACTTTATGGCATCACGCAATTACATTTCTTAGTATACAAACATTCATACATGCATAAATCATACAAAGCCATAATCTAGTATCATGACATTGTAGACAAGATTTTGATAAATTCTATCATGGCAATTCCATTACTTGCTTTTCTAGCATAATTCATGTCAATTTATTAAGAATCATGGCATTTCTAGCCTAAACATGGTAATTCTGGCAATCATGGCATATTTTAGCCTAATTCAAGAAATCAACCTCAATCATAGCACTCAAGGGCAACATGATAATTCTACCTATTCTATGTTATTTCCTAACATTCATCAAAGCAAGTAAGTTTTCCTAGCATTATTCTAATCATGTGCTCTTAAGCATGATTCTAAACATGTTCTTCTAATTATGGTTCTAAGCATTCGCAAAGAAAGTAAATTCCAATGCATGATTCGAAAAAAGGAAAGTTTGCGGACTTACCTCGACACACTTATCCATCTTGCAAAATAAATGGGGTTAAAACAATTCATAATAACTGTAAACATGCTCATAAGCATAAAATAAAATTCTAAACATGTTTATTCTAAGCAAGAAAAATAAAAGAGAAAATAGGAGGGACGAGAGAATTCTGCTCCTAAGACGTACCCTTTCCAGGTTTAAAGCAATAGAACCCCTAAAAAAAATATTAGAAAAGACTTATCAAATTATTGAGCATGTCTTCTAGAGGAAGAAAGAGATAATTTTATTTGACAATCAGTGTGTCTTGGAAAGTGTGGCTAAGGTGTGCTTATATAGGCTTTGCTTAGAGTGAAAATATGATAAAAAATCGATGTGGGATACGGATGAACAGTATCGAATGAACAGTATCGAATAAACAGTCCAACTGGCTATTTGACCGGTGATGAACAATATAGGCAGTTGTTTGACCGATAGCGAATAGTGCCAGATAAATAGTGAACTTGCCGTTTGGCCCTTCCTATTTTACAATTTTGTAATGTAGTCTCTTCTGACCTTTATGTATTTAATTGCTTATAACTTTTTGAGTTCAATTCCAATTTGTGATTTGTAAATTTCTATGAAAACTAGACATCCATAGCTTCATAACGGTGTATGATCATCGTCAAATTCCTCCTGGATTATTTTTTGTGATTTTTTGAAGTCATACGTCGATTTTTGAGACCTTTCACCAACTCCTTCGCACCTTACCTTTCTTGGCCTTCAAGGGCATTTTGGTCATTATCGTTACTCAATATTCATCTTCATTCCTTTATTGAGCCTCAAAAATTTAATGTCTACATTTACCACAGTTCAGATTTCAGCTATCATATACGACAACTTTAATCATATATGCCCACAGCTGTAACTTATCTTCGTTAAATTAGTGTGGAGAAATGGGCACGTTCACAGTTCCATGGCCAGAGGTATAACATCATGACAACTGATATCGCTAAGTCCATGAATAGCTACTTTCGACACGGCCGCTTCCTTCTGATTACATTGTTAACGGATTATCATCGGGCAATCTTACAATAATGGTTATACGAGCATCGAGAGATATTTGCAAACTTACAATTACATCTCTCTCCATGGGATGACAAGTTGATGGAGGATCGTTTACAAGAGGATGATCATATGTGAGTTAGTGGCATCTCCCTCACTATGTAGGAGGTAAACGAAAATGATCACGTCAATGTGGTTGACATGCATGCCCGGACTTGCATGTGTAGGGTGTATGATCTTGAATAGTTGCCTTGTGCACATGTATTAACTGTTTACAAACATATAAACCTACTTTCATGCAATGATTATTATGCCTTCTGGTACACAACAGAAAGATTACTCCATGCATATGCTCTTCCTGTTGTTTCTGTTGGAGTATGTGAGGATTGGATGATTCCAAAAGAGGTAAGAAGTAGAGTGGTTCTACCACCAATTATGAGGAGACTAGCAAGTCATCCTAGTAGGAATTAGATTCATTTCGTCGATAAGTCCATCTTGAGTTGTAGTTTGAGATGATGTAGAGGATCTAGTCATAATCGTCAGACTTGTCGCAATGTAGTTCCATTTGATGTGGCCACAGGCACGCAGTGTAATAATGGTTGATTTCTTTATAATGTTACTCAATGTGTTTTTATTTTTCTTATCTAATTTGGCCAATTTATGCAATGTACTAATATTTAAAATTTTTTCATATTCACAATTTATAATGTGATACTTGCTATTTCTTGTCAACTATCCTAAAATTAGGGATGTAATAACATTTAACTTGTTCTAGTAAAGCTACAATGTTAGTTAATTACATTATCTTTAACAAGTCTAACTATACATATATACACCAAAAAGCCTTATACAACTAGACAAGGATATAAACCTGCACATGATGGCTGCATACAAAGCATCGTGGTATGACAATGCCCACTTAGTATATGGCCTGTGGCTCAACCGTAAAAGGTACCACTGAGCATGTTTCCATAGAATCTCCAACAGCCTACTGTGTTTGTATCCGATGACAAATGTGTATCACCATTCTTCGGTGAAGGGTCTCGTCGGTGAATGCTTGAATGTTCATCAAAGGAACACCTCTAAATAAATACTCCATGAACTTTAGACAATACACTCCGCATGCACCTCCTTTAACTTCTTGTTAGGGTACCCAGAGGAATCCTCGATTCACTCAACGTCAAAAGGAGTGGTAGGGTAATGTGGACTTTCGTAATCTCTCAATGACACTAGATGTGGTATGAGCTCAGCCAAACAATGTACTGTATCCTTAACAATGTAAATGGAGTGCTCATAAAGTAGGAGTCATAAATAACAATAAGACGGCGATTCAAATCCACCTGGACTGCCACCTAATGCTGACATAAATTAACAATATGAATATGGTCAAAAAACTTAGATGGAAAATAGATAATGCAGCATAGGAAACATAAAGGCAGTCACCCATTCGACATAAATCCATGCACGACCAATGAGCAGCATCTCCCCATGACATATTGAATAAGATCATATTTATTCTCCCAAACTGTATCATCTAATTTGCTCTAGTATCATGTTGATAGTCCTTGTATTTTTTCCTGTAAAGGAGCAAATAATGTTAAAAAAGCTAGTAGAGAATTATGAAATCAATATGATTAAATACTATAATATATTGTAATTTAAGTTGATTATAAAAATTTTACCCAAAAAGTTGTATCCAGGAATGTTAACCTTTCTGCAACATCTGGTCTCAATTCCTTCACTCTACATCGTAATGTGTAAAGATAACCGTCAATATGCTGCATAAAATGTTTGTAGTCAGTGATTTTTGCAATAGTCTGTAGTTTATTAGAGGATATGGAATCATAAGAACCTTAAATGAAAGCAACTGTGTCAGGGTAGTCCAGATAGTGAAGAAGTCACGAGTCGCATCGTAAACGGCCAAGTCAATGTGGCTTGTACCATCCGTCACCCAGCTATTCAATCTCCTGTATTCATCATTAGGGGTAGGAGTAACCAGGTCAAATATTGGAACCCGTGGCTGAACAAGTCTATGCGAGAAAGAGTTTGCATGTTGTATAACTAGGTCCATATGCTATACAACAGGCTCCTTTGGGTCTACATGTGGTACATCTAGGTCTACATATGGTAACACGTTCACTCTCTTTCTACCTGGGGGACTGGCAAAGGGGCTCCATTTATGCTTACCTGGAAACAAGCATCGACCTCAGAGGGATACGAAACCCGTGGGAGCACCATCAAGGACTTGTACACTCGCCTGCGAAAGGTCAACTTCTATTGCATAATGACCTTCATCATCAGTGTCATTCGCATCCTGGATAATAGAAAACCAATAAGACATATTCATTGTTTAGTCATACTAAAAAGCATCAGCTAAATTAATTATGTTGGTGAAGTCACCATATGTACCATGTCAGCGTACCCGATGTGACCGCCCAATAATACAACGGCCTCATGTGGGAGTAATCTGTCCTCGCACATCTCCTTCTTCTCTCACTGTAATGATCTAAGCTCTTCTCGAAGTCCCATCAACTCACAGAGTACAATGGTCTGAAAGTCATTGTCGACTAACAGTGGTTGTATATTATTGTTTAATGTCAGCATTCCTCACAAATGATAATGTGCAAACGTGCTCATGAAAATAGTTTTCTTAGAGAATATTGACAATATATCTTGGAACTAAATGGGATATGATGTGTATGGGGGGAACTGCGCTCAAGTCCATGGAAAGAGTCACCTATAGGATAGTTAGTCGTAGACCCTATAGGAGAAGCTGACCCAAGTGCACGAAGATCAGTGTGGAAGCCTACATGTACAAGAGTAATAAATGAAACATTGGGTGGGGTGCGAACACTATCATCACGATGACTTACTATATCGGTAATCAAATCTTCAGGTTCTTCAAGGGGATATGCACCTGAGGGATCTTCTCTAGCCGGTGGCCCTATGGTCTCATCTTATGTAAAGGAGCGCCCTCAAATGCAGCCCATATCACGTGTGCACCTCTCCAGATGCCAACAACTTGAGCTAACCTAATATATCAATCGGTGGACCGCTTTGCCTCAGTTGGCTCCAAAACAACGGGAGGACGTTAACAGGAAAAATAATAACAAGCACAAGACATACACTCCTCCTAATCAACATGACATCATATTGGATGATCTCCTCTGGTGGGGTTTTTGCTATCTCCCATTTCAACAAGCACGAAATCTTCTCCACAAATGCCATATCTGCCCACCCATATGTAGCACCAATGTGCGACACAGACTCACGCAACCAAACCTGAATAATATATGAATTTGAGTAATAATGGACATCTAATAATGGAATTGAATGTGTACAAGTGACAATAATAACAGTTTTTTTTCTATACATACCTAAAAAGCATACGGGCACCCTTTTAAGTTATATCTCTTGACCTGGTCACCCTTGCTCTTGCCCTTCTTGCTGCCTTTCGTTCTTAAACTTTGTCAACCTTCTATTCAAAGCTTTCTTCATTCCTTTAAGTGTCTTATCATAAGACACTGAACCCCATGGATATTCATTAAAACTATCCAATGTGTTAACAAAATTCAACCACTTATGAGATACATACCGACGTTGATCCCATCCCATGAAAAATTACTCAAGAACATAATTTACAGCCAACTTAACAACATATTCATTTGGCATAACTGACACATCTATTACCAAAGCAATGGATAGAAATCAATGAGCTACATGTCGTTACCCTGAAATTATGTATCCAACAATGGGCATGGATTTAGAGCATTGGGAATTGTTGGCACTGGGAAGCAAACTTCAAACTAGTCACCAAACCAAACTTGTGTGTAGAAAAATGAATAAGCCTCCATAAAAAAATGAAGCTGATAATAGTAAAAAACAAAACTAGAATGAATAAATGCAAAACATTAAAGTATGGAAATGTAGTTCCAACGCAATGCTTTACCTTGATTAAGAAACCACATCTCTTCATCATGCCCCACTGTCTGAACCTCCCATTCCAGCACATTGTGAAACAATAGAGACAGAAAGGTAAGCTTCTGAATGTCTAATAGGTACCAAAAACATGTATTATAAAACATGTTTTGTTGCCGCTTAGTCAAGGTAGAAAGAATTCGATTAATACGGTCCAAGCTTGCCAAATTAGTGATTACGGTGTGGTTATTACTCATTGTATGGAGTCTTGAGGGTGAACAAAAGTTCAAACTCACTTGCCATGTCTTCCAACCTTCAATAGAGAGTAGACGTAACATCTATATAATGGAAAATATGCAAAAACAAGTAAAAAACAACCAAACAACCAAACGCTCGACACGACTCGATAGAGCTTGACAAAGTAAAACCAAAACTTGAAATAGATCATCAGTGTCCGACAGGAAAATATATCAGATTCAAAACTGGACATCAAACAAGTCTGGCACTCAACAATGCCATAATATCAAATGTCAGCCATATCGGATGTTGGATACTCAAAACAACATAGTTTCATTGTCAGATTCATCTGTCCATCTTCGAGCAACTTAGATTTACACAATCGACACTCGACGTCCCTCTGTTTTCAAGACATTGAGTGTCAGTATGTAAATCTAAGTTGCTCGAAGCTAGGCAGACGAATCTGAGAATGAAACTATGTCGTTTTAAATATCCATATACAACAAGTCTGACACTTGACAATACCAAACTATCGAATGTCGGCAATGTCAGATGTTAGATACTCAAAATGACATAGTTTCATTGTCAAATTCGTCTGCCTAACTTTGAGTTAACTTAGATCTACACAATTGACACTCGACGTCCATTCGTTCCAAGACATCAATTATTGGTCGTGTAAATCTAAGTTGCTTGAAGCTAGGTAAAAAAATCTGATAATGAAACTATTTCGTTTTGAGTATCCACATACGACAAGTGTAACATCAACAACACCATACTGTTGGATGTCGGATACTCCAAATAACATAGTTTCATTGTCGTATTCATCTGCCTAGCTTTGAGCAACTTAGATTTACACAACCGACACTCAACTTCCCTTAGTTTCCAAGATATCGAGTTTTGGTTTCATGATGACGGATAGCTCGTTGTTGGATTTCAAGTAACCAACACTTGACTAACATGGAACGACATGTCATCGACCGTCATATACTTGAACTATCAGGAATCAGATGTCAATTTTCATGAAATTGACACTCGATAACTTTGAAACGAAGGGACATCAACTATCAATTACCAAATTCGACACTCGAGAGCAAAAACCCAAATGCTATCGAGTGTCGAGGGCGAGAGTAGAGAGACGATTTGACACTTGCTATCATCTATCTTCACTAAGTCTATGTCGGTTTCCACCATTTTTAGACAAACCCATGCTTCAAATCTTCCCAATCATATCCCATAGATCAAACAACATCGAACAAGCACAAATAACATTACAAAACTCTAATACCACAATCATTAATATCAAAATCCAACCAAAGTCCCTAATTTTTTCAAATTTCAAAATGTTAAAAATGCAAGGCATTTTCCTCTCTATTCCTTTGATAGAAATGGATCTAACCATCATTTTCATTTTAACATCATGAATATGTGCTCGAACAATCAAGACAGAAAATAAAAAACAAAGAAAAATTGAAAACTTACCTTTTGTGTTGCTTCTCTTCCTTAGGTGGAAATGACCATTCTTGCTTATATGCAAAATGTAAGAGATTTGTAGATGCAAATTCTACGATTGTGTGGTGATTGATTGGAAGTGTTTCAAATTTTGGGAGAGATGGAGTCATGGAAGACAAGGATTACGGAAGAGGAAGTGGAGGGAATGAAGGAAGTTAATATCTAATGAATTAATTGAATTCATAAGGGTATTCAGGTCATTTTGTGTTTAAAAGGTCTATGGCATCAAAATTTATGAGAGTGGTCTATATTTCAATTAGGTCCCTTAATTTGGCCTATTTTTTTGAATTTTGCCCAAAAAAGAAGCCTATCAATTTAAGGTCACTTTAACAATTATTATGCATAGTCACTTGTCCCGTAAAGAGAAGCCTTGTAAGTATTGTTTTCGAGGACTATGTGGGGATTGAGGATAACAATAATTGTAATGTTAGATTTATAATCTATATATAATTCAAACTTTACAACCTAATATGATAGTCTACATAAGAAAAATCCACTGAAACTGTAACAACAAATGTTTGCAAATGAGAATGGTCGGGTTACAATTACAATGAGATTTATGCCTATTTAGGTAAATATAGTTTTCTTTGACAATTGACTATTTGATTTAAAATTTAAAAAAAAATGACAAAGAGACAAAAGCATTAATAAGTAGAGAATATCTCGGTATGTAAAACCTATTAATTTTATAGTTGACCAAAGTCATCGGAGTAGAAAAGCATCAATTTTTATGTAAATAGATGAAGCAGTAAGGGGTTTTTTTTGTCCAACAAAAATATAATAAATTATACCTTATTCATAGCGCAAAGCCAATGCTATAAGTATAAAATTGGAAAATTTCAAAAAAATGGCCCAAATTAAAGGGCCTAGTTGAAAAATGACCCATTCGTGAAAAATTTTGATGTCGTAGCCCTCTTGAATACAAAATTACCTATATACCCTTATTAATTTAATTAATTCTAAATTTTTGTATTTCCTCCTTTCCATCCATAACCGTTCCCCCTCAATTTCGCTTTCACTCTAACTTACCAAAGGAAAAAAAAAGCAAAAAAAAAAAAAACCAATGTTCACCACTTATTGAGACGATGTTGAAGGCCTGCAGAAACAACTACAAATTTCCTTCTTCATCTCCGAAAGCGCATTGAGGTTACTGAAATGTTGAGGGGAAAAAACCCATTTGCATCACTTGTGAGGAAAACCCATTTTCAAAGCATCCAACTTCGCACACCAATCAAACAGGGAAGTTTCCAACCTTGATTTAGTATTTTGTCTTTTGTTCTTCAGGAAATCAAACAATGTTAGAAGATTTTTTAGAATTTATTATATGTAACGTTTGCTATATTTTTGAAATTTGAAATATTTAGTATCTAGGGATTTATATTGATTTAGGGATGGATTGTTTGTAGCTTGTATGGATTTTGTCATTCTATATTGTTTTTTGGTGCGTTATCTGAGTGATTTGAAGCTTGGGCTACATGAAAATGGTGAAAACATGTTTGTTCGATGGTGAAGGTTGAAGATGACGACTGTCGATTGCTATCAGTTTTAACGCTTGATGCTTGACATACAAGATGTTAAGTGTCGGATGTCATACAATCTAGCACTCGACGACCATCGAATCAAAGGTTGTTGAGTGTCGGTTACACGACCTGTATTTTAGTTGTTAAGGTCAACACTCGACAAAGGTATTCGATAGGATCTTGACGTCAGATTCTGAATTTGACATACTTCACTACTAACGCTTGACATAGTTCTATCTATATGTCGAGTTTCAGTCCTATCTTATGTCGAATACAAAATCTGACATCGAGTTACGATCATGTATCGAGTGTCAGTTTGTTCTTTATCGAGTGATGTTAAGCGCCATTGAACATGTTGGCAGAATCACCTATTTGTGACTATTTTGTGCATATTTTCATAATCTAACTGTTTTATGTGTTTATTTTTGAAGGTTGGGACATGGCAAATCAGCACGGGCTTACGTTTAACTTGAAGACTCCATACAGTGAGCACTACCATGGCATAATCACTAATTTGGCCAGTTGGGACTGTTTACAATGGATCCATTCCACGGTGACTAAGCGACAACGATACATTTTTCGCAATACATGTTTCGGATACCTTTTAGAGATTTGGGATCTTAACTTTTTCGTTTCAACTAGTTCATAATTTACTAGAACAGGAGGTAGAGACAGTAAAAAATGATAACAAGATGCGTTCTCGTATTCAAGGTATTGTATAGCATTGTATACAAAATTGAAATTAATTTTATCCTTACTTTAGCATTCAATCTTTGTAACAAGCACTATTTATGATTTTAGGGCATCTCATCCATTTCTCTATGCACGAGTTTGGTCTAGTTAACAGACTGAAGTTTATTACCTATTCACCAGATATTCCCAATGTCCAAAGTCCATGCAGATTGTTGGATGATCACTTTGGTGGTGAAGATATGGCATTGGTAGATTTTTATCCGTTGTTTTGGGCAATAAATGTAGCAGTTACGTTAGACCAAGATATAGTTAAGTTGGTGGTGTATTACATTTTGGAGCAGTTTTTCATGGGACAAGATCAACGTTAGTTCATTAATCGACAGTGGTTAAACTTTATGAACACGTTGGATAGATTCAATGAGTATCCATGAGATTCAGTGTCATACGAAATGACCATTATAGGAATGAAGACAGCATTGGTCGAGAGGTTAGTGAAGTATTAGAAAAAAAAAGGCTGCAAAAAAGGGTAAGGGGGACCCTGAGGGGAGATATAACTTAGTAGGATGCCTTTACGCTATTCAAGTATATTTAAAGGTGTATCATTTTTTTCAACTATGGTTTACATGTATCCATTTGCTTCCATTGTTCAGATTGTTTATAATTCATAAGTTGTCTATTACAGGTTTGGTTGTACAAGGTTGTGCCTTTTATTGTGCTACATATGGTCATGCAAATAGGGCATTTGCGAAAAAGATTTCGTGATTGTTGAAGTGGGAGACATTGAAAACCAACCCACCCTTGGCACATCCCCCCACCCGGGCGCGAAGATTGCAGTACAAGATGTATTCAACATTAGGAGGAGGGTTAGACCAATTTTGAATTTCTTATTTCGTGTACACATTTGCATGTGATCTTGTTATTGACTGTATTTTACATCATAATGCAGGTCTGTCCTCTAGTTATTTTGGAGCCAATCGAGGCGAAGAGGACAACAGATAGGTACAAGAGCCTTACTAATTCTATAGGGATTCAAATAGGTGCACAGTGCAATGGGCTATCGCTCATGATGCATCTTTCCACAAGGGCGAGACAGTAGAGCCACCTCCTTAAAAGGAGGAACATTATGAGCATTCGCATGATCCAGGTGATGAGGTTTTTGTTGCAGCTCAGCATCTTGGTAGTGTAGTCGCACTGACACCCATAGTTTGTCCATCACCTGTAAATGTCAGTACATCCCCACCACCAATTCATATGCCTCTACTATGCATCATCGCACCACTACTCCACCTTTACATACCATTTTTTCCACATATGGCCACATTACTCCACCCACACATAGCACTTTTTCTACTCGTACCCACGCTACAAATGAGCGAGAGGGCCCTCTTCCTGGTCAGTTAAAATATTTCCCAGCAAAACACATTAAATGAGATGAATTATTCTACATTAATTGATGAATTTTGTGATTTTGAAATATAGGATACAACAGCACATTTCGACTTTTAGGCGACTATCCTCTAAGAGATAGCTAGTCTCCATGATGAGGTTAAAGCTCTATAGTCAAACAACATTCAGTGGTGGAGCAACATCGGGTTTTGTAAGCTGAGATTAGACTCCTTCATGAAGAAGTGACACAATTAGGCGGACATTTCGATTACGCAAACATGGTATAATTTCATTCACGCTGTTAAGTTTGTGATTTCATTATTTTTTACACTAATATTTATCAACGTACTCACCTCCACATTTTATCTAGGAGGACGATCAGGATCTTGACCGATCCTATGCCTGATAAAGGAGTGGTTAACCTAGTTTAGGACAACATCTAATTGAGCCACTACTTGTTAGTTTTGTTTCCCCTCAAGGATGGTGTCTCTTCCCTGGCAAGCACAAGTGAAGCCCTTTCGTGAGCCCTCCTGGGCAAAAAGAATAAAAGACTCATACTGATGTCCCAGCCCCTTCAGACATATAGATGGAGATAGTTCCTAGCCAGCATAAACATCCAGCTCCAAACCCACATGCAGATGTTGATCCCATTGTGCTTATATCCATATGACCTCGAGTCCCACTTTTCAACCCTTTGTTAGCAGTTACACATGTTGTAAGGTTTGTGGTCTTTGCAGCGCTAGATGTCGAAGGGTATTGGATATATTAACTTTGCTGTCTATTTAGTCGATCGAGAGTTCTTCCAGACGTTGGTCACACGAAGGGCATCGCTTAGATCTGAAGTGAGTGTATGTCTTAAGTATTTCCATGTTTTTGTTCTCTATTAACGTTTTAAGTGAAAATTGTAGCGTTTCAACCCTTTTTACAGCACATTTATGTCTACTTGTGGATGACACGATCTTCTAGGTAAAGCTTCCATTATTCAATATTTACATGATTTTTAGCTTTTAACTAAAATTGATTGTAATGTTAACATCACATTCTAATGTTTTAGTCTAAGGTGCAAGGATTTTGGAAACATTATCAAGATAAGTTGAATGAAATAAACTAGCGGACGGAAGAGGAGTTGGTGCACTATGTTGATGGGTATAGTCTGTTGGTTGGTCATATGTGGATGGCATTAAATGGGTAACCAATTTGTTTACATTTTAACACATTCACCTATCGTTAAATAAATCAAGGTAACTAACATTTTTAAGTCATGTTGCAGTTGCATGTACCAATGAACATCAAGGACTAGCATTGGGTAGCAGCCCGTGTGGACTTAAACCACCACACTATTCTCATATATGACTCTCACATGGCTAACGTGAGTTTGGAGAGAGCTAAGGAGTCATGCCGTAATCTGTCAAAGATCATACCATGACTCATGGCACAGGCAGTGCTTAGAGATCGAAGTTTCCCACTCGATCCCTTTGACATTGAGCGTGTTGAAGACACCTACAAGGTACCATAGTAGGAAATTGGCGGTGGAGCATGTAGTGTGTACGCATTGAAGTTCATGGAGTATCTCACAGGAGGCATCCCGTTCTCTACCATTAAGGAATTCAAAGAGGATAACCTATTGGAGAAGATGGTTGTTCATTATTGGAGGCATATGATTGGGGAGGCCTGATATGCATAGTTGGCACTAATTGATGTCATAGATTCTATGACAGATGCTGAGCATTCTCACCCCACACAGGGTGCACTTCCACCAGAGGCCTACTTGATCGACATCGCACAGCGTGCACTTCTACCAAAGGCTCACTTGACTGACACTGATAAGTGTCTATTTATATATCATTTTCATATCAATTCGTCCATGTTTCTTTGCTATATTCCTTAGTATTTTTATGTTTTTGTGTGGTTTTTGATGTTTGTAGGAGTTTTGGAGGAACTTACACAAAATTGGAGTAAAACCCTTCATTTTCACCTCTGCTAGTCAACCAATTTCTTGGAGTTGATTGTATCGATATACAATTAACCGGATAACATGCTATATACCATTGAAAAGCTCTCGAAGTCTATTTTCTGGAGAAATTTACGGTTCACGAATTTATGTAGTGTACCGAAAGTTGTGATAAAAATGGTATGAGAAGTGTATATTTGTAATTCCATATATCACTGTAGCATGTTATTAAATACGGGGCACTGTAGCAAGTTACTGTAGCAGAGTATTTAAACACATTTTAGGGTTTTATTTTCATAACTTGAAGAGGGGAAAACGTGGGAGGAGGCTGCATTTCTGGATTTCTCTCATCCCTTGGAGTTCTTGAAGGAGAAAGAAGATTTTGAAAGAGGAGGAACTACAATTCCAAGAAGATTCATCTACAAAGAAGATTTTCAAAGAATTTGCTAAGTTCTTTCTTTCCTTTTCAATTCTGGAATTTCTCTGTATTGTATTTGTTATTCTGATTGAATATGTGTAACTAAATCTGAATTGGTTGAGGGTGATTTCAAAGCCCTTGATATGGATTTTGTGAGTTGATTGTGTAAGAAATTGTTATCCAATTCTCTAATTGAAGTTGCTTGTATTTTCCCATATCTAATGCTTATGATTGCTTACTGATTGTATTTGGAATGGCCAACTGAATATAATCTGTTGTTGTCTATTGCTAGATTAGAAATCTTGATCCGTAATTGTCATGAATTTCCAATCATTAGTAGCAAAATTGTGATCAGAGATTGCAATTGGAAAATACAACCTAGGTTAAATAATCCGAACTTGTGTGATTATTGCTTAGATCAACCTATCTTTCTCATCGTAATGCTTCTATTGAATTAAACTTAGAGAGCTTGTTCTAGGTTGTTTAATGGATAGAGATTAAATAAAGAGCTTGTTTTATTTAACAACAAAGTAAGGAAAGATTGGGATAACAGAGCTTGTTGTTATCTACGGTTGATAACTTCAATGCTGTAATTGGATTACAATTCTATGTTAATTCACAAATTCATATCTTGTGGTAGAGAAAGAACCCTTAACCAAGTGTCTCTCATTGAATTTTCAATTCATTTAATATTGTGTTGTGTTATTCTTTATTTGCCTTCGTATTCAGTTTAACTAATCATTCAACAAAACCTCCCATATTTAGTTTATTGTTGCTGAAAAATAACAAATTTAATTAGAATCAATCCTCGTGGGAACGATATCTCACTCATCACTTTATTACTTGTGCGACTAGTATACTTGCTAGTTTCGAACGCATCAAGTTTTTGGCGCCGTTGCCGGGGATTGATTTTCTAATCAATTTGTTATTCGAAAGCAAAAACAGAGAAAATGGGGGGTTTTGTTGATTAATTAACTAAGTGAAATAATAATGCAAACGAAGAATAACAAAACAGAAAGTTAATTCGATTTGTTATTTTGTTTTTACTACTGATTCTTGATTGTTATTTCCTGATTGTTTGTGTTTAGGCTTTTATGTCCAAGGGAGAAGCGGATCAGCGACTTAAGAGAATTAAGGAGTTTCTCCAATCCTCGAATTTAAGACTAAATCGTTCAATTTTCACTCCACCTCCAGAATTTGACCTTGCACGACACACTTCCCTCCCATCTTCTTGCAGTTCAATCAAATTTGAATCGTAAGCAATGGCGATGGAAAACGATCAGACTCTTAAGGAGTTAGCGGCTCCAATTATTGATCAACAACCGCTATGCATAAGCACCAATTTTGAGATAGATTTTGAACTTAAATCTGGACTGATTCATCTCTTTCCTACATTTCATGGTTTTGCAGGAGAGGATCCGAACAAACACCTCAAAGAATTTCATGTGGTATGGTCAAGTATGAAGCCAACTGGCGTTTCTGAAGAGCAAATTAAATTGAGAGCTTTCCCATTCTCATTAGCAGATTCGGCAAAAGATTGGTTATACTACCTACCACCAGGTACCATTACCACTTGAAATGAGATGAGTAAACTCTTTGGAGAAATACTTTCCAGCCTCGAAAGTTACAAATATTAGAAAAGATATTAGTGGCATTCGACAACACAATGGAGAATCACTTCATGAATATTGAGAGAGATTTAAAAGGTTATGTGCTAGCTGTCCAAACCACCAAATTAGTGATGGACTCCTAATTCAATATTTCTATGAGGGTCTCCTACCCATGGAAAGGAGTATCATTGATGCTGCTAGTGGTGGAGTACTAGTTAATAAAACACCGAACGTGGCAAGACGTTTGATTAGTGACATGGCAGCGAACTCCCAACAATTTAGCAGTCAATTTGAGCCACAACTACCAAAAAGAGTAAATGAGGTAAGTACTTCAAACATTGAACTACAACTTTGTGAACTTACCTCTCTTGTAAAAAAAAGGCTGTAGGACATATGCAGCAATCTTATGCATGTGGAGTATGTTCTGCCATGGACCATCCAACCGACATGTGTCCAACTTTGCAAGAAGAAGATACAGAACAAGCCAATTCCATGGGTGGATTTCCAGGACAACCAAGGCAAAGGTATGACCCTTTCCCCAATACTTACAATGCTGGATGGAGAGATCACCCTAATTTAAGATATGCGAATCGTCAACCAATTGTCCCAAATGCCATACCAAATCGACTACCAGGTTTCAATCAACCAAGGGTGCAGTGCAGCAACCATTTCAAGCACAACCACCACCAACAACACAACCAGCACCGCAACCAGCTCCACAAAATTCAGGTACGTCTCTCGAGGATATTGTTAAAGCACTTGCCACTAACACAATGCAATTTCAGCAGGAAACTAGGGCAAGTATCCAAAACCTGGAAAGTCAAATAGGGTAATTGGCCACTAACATGAGCAAATTTGAGAGTCAAAGCTCAGGAAAATTACCATCTCAGCCAGTGATCAATCAAAGAGAGAATGCTAGTGCTGTAACTTTGAGAAGTGGAAAGCAATTAGAGATTCCACCAAAGAAATCACAAATTGATGAAGGGGATGATACCACTTCTACCATGAACAAACCATCCACTTCTAAGGTAAATCCTAAAATTTCCATTCATTCATATGTTACCCCTCCACCATTTCCCAGCAGATTTGCAAATTCAAGGAAGGAGGAACAAGAACAAGAAATCCTGGAAACTTTTCGCAAGATCGAGGTAAACATACCACTTCTGGATGCTATCAAACAAGTGCCTCGTTATGCAAAATTTCTCAAAGAGTTATGCACCAACAAGAGGAAGTTGAAAGGAAATGAGAATGTAAGTGTGGGGGAAAATGTTTCAGCTGTATTGCAAAGAAAAATTCCTCCGAAATGCAAAGATCCAGGTACGTTCAACATTCCATGCACCATTGGTAATACCAAGTTTGAAAGAGCTATGTTTGATTTAGGAGCATCTATTAATGTCATGCCATATTCTATTTATGCTTCTTTGAATCTTGGACCTCTTGCGGAAACTGGTATTGTAATTCAACTTGCTGCTCGTTCTAATGCATATCCCAAGGGAGTTGTAGAAGATGTGCTTGTGCAGGTGAATCAATTGGTAGTTCAGCAGGACTTTTTATGTTCTTGAAAGGAGAGAGGACAATCTCCCATCCAACACCGATTCTTTTGGGGCGGACCATTCTTGAAAAAATCGCCCGAACTAAGATTGCTGTCATGATGGCAACTCTTACCATGGAATTTGATGGCGAGTGATTCGTTTCAATATTTTTGAGGCAATGAGGTACCCTAGTGACTTGCATTCTGTTTTTCCAGTGGATGTTATCGATTCTTTGGCACAACAACTTTTTGAGTTAACTCGCAAGGATGCATTGGAAGTAGCCATTAGTGAGCACATAGGGCAGAAAATTCCAGAGAATCGAGGAAGTTGATACAAGTGTCTAAAGAAGTGGAGGAAGCTGTGGCAAGCTTGGATGAGACTATAGCTATCACCACAAACAGGTATGATGTTTCGTACATTGAATTGCTTTTATCTAATGAGAAAATTCTTCCTTCTGTGATGAAAGCCCCTACCTTGGAGCTTAAGCCTCTTCCAGAACATTTGAAGTATGTATTCTTGGGTGAGAAGGATACTTTGCCAGTCATAATAGCCAAGGGCCTTACACCATTACAAGAAGAGAAACTCATACGAGTGCTTCGAGATCACAAAACAGCCATTGGGTGGACAATTGCTGACATCAAAGGTATTAGCCCAGCCATATGCATGCACCGTATCTTATTAGAAGAAGGATCTAAGCCCACTCGAGAAGCACAGCGGAGGTTGAATCCTCCAATGATGGAAGTCGTCAAGAAAGAAATCCTGAAATTGTTAGATGTGGGTGTGATTTATCCAATTTCGGATAGCAAGTGGGTGAGTCCAGTCCAAGTTGTTCCGAAGAAATCTGTGTTACGGTGGTTAAGAATGACAATAATGAGCTAGTTCCCACTCGTATCCAAACCGGGTGGCGAGTTTGTATTGATTATCGGAAGCTAAATACAGTAACTCGCAAGGATCACTTTCCTTTGCCATTCATTGATCAAATGCTGGAGAGATTAGCAGGTCATTCTCATTATTGTTTTCTTGATTGCTATTCAGGATATAATCAGATTGTCATTGCCCCTGAGGATCAAGAGAAAACTACATTCACATGCCCATTCGGTACATTTGCCTATCGACGCAGGCCATTCGGTCTTTGCAATGCCCCTGCCACTTTCCAAAGGTGTATGGTAAGTATTTTCTCTGATTATGTTGAGAACATTATTGAGGTATTTATGGATGACTTTAGGGTTTTTGGTGATTCTTTTGATAAATGCCTTGACAACCTTACCCTTATACTTCAAAGATGTATAGAAATTAACCTTGTTCTAAATTGGGAGAAATGTCATTTTATGGTAGATCAGGGTATAGTTTTGGGACATGTTATTTCTGCTAAGGGTATAGAGGTGGATAAATCCAAGATAGATCTTATATGTCCTTACCACCTCCCACAAGTGTGCGGGATATTCGTTCGTTTCTTGGTCATGCAAGTTTTTATCGTAGATTCATCAAAGATTTCTCGAAGATAGCATTGCCCCTATGCAGATTATTACAGAATGATGTGGCCTTTGAATTTGATGAGAAATGCAAAGAGGCATGTGAGAAACTGAAGGAACTCTTGACTTCAGCTCCAATAATCCAATCTCCAAATTGGAATCATCCATTCGAGATCATGTGCGATGCGAGTGACTATGCTGTGGGTGCCGTTTTGGGTCAACGAATTGGCAAAATTCCACATGCCATTTACTACGCATCTCGGACTTTAAATGATGCTCAAATTAATTATTCTACCACTAAGAAAGAGCTGCTAGCGGTTATTTTGCTTTAGAAAAGTGTCAATCTTATTTGATTGGTACTAAAGTAACCGTTTATTCTGATCATGCAGCTTTGAGGTACTTGCTCACAAAGAAAGATGCAAAAACCAAGGCTTATCAGGTGGATACTCCTTTTACAGGAGTTGACTTGGAAATCAAAGACAAGAGGAGTGAAACTTAGTGCAGACAGAATCTCAGTCGCATTGTCCATGATAAGAATGCCTGCCATTACAAGAAAGTTTTCCAGATGAACAATTGTTGTCTCTAAATGTAGTAGCCCCTTGGTATGCAGATATTGTCAACTACTTAGTTACCAAAAAGCTACACATGACTTGACTCGAGCTCAAAGAGACAAGATCAAGAACATTGCCAAGTATTACATATGGGATGATCCGTACTTATGGAAGAATTGTTCTGACCAAGTGATAAGAAGGTGCATTTCTGAATCTGAATTTAATTCAATTTTAACCTTCTGTCATTCTTATGCATGTGGAGGTCACTTCGGACCAAAAAGAACAGCCCTTAAAGTTCTTGATTGTGGATTCTACTGGCCATCATTGTTCAAAGATGCATATCTGTTCTACAAAGCTTGTGACCGTTGTCAAAGGACAGGTAATTTAAGTGCCAAAAATCAAATGCCACAAAACCCTATACTTATTGTCGAGATTTTTGATGTGTGGGGTATTGATTTCATGGGTCCTTTTCCTTCATCTTTTGGTAATGTTTACATTATACTTGCTGTGGATTATGTTTCTAAATGGGTGGAAGCAAAAGCTACGAGAAATAATGATTCTAAAGTTGTTGTAGATTTTGTGAAATCTAACATTTTTGCGAGATTTGGAACACCAAGAGCCATGATTAGCGACAGAGGGACACACTTCTGCAACCGATCATTTGAAGCCTTGCTCAAGAAATACAACATCACTCACAAGGTGTCTACTGCATATCCTCCACAAACTAGTGGTCAAGTTGAAGTTTCAAATCGAGAAGTCAAGTCCATTCTCGAGAAGACAGTGAATCCGAACAGAAAAGATTGGAGCCTACGACTTAATGATGCACTTTGGTCATACCGGACTGCTTACAAGACACCTATTGGTATGTCTCCATACAGGTTAGTCTATGGTAAGCCATGTCACCTTCCGGTAGAGCTCGAACACAAAGCATGGTGGGTAGTAAAGCTTTGTAACAGGGAGATGGATGCTGCTGGAGAACAAAGGAAGCTTCAACTGCAAGAATTGGAAGAACTTAGAAATGATGCCTATGAGAATTCTAGAATTTACAAGGAGAAAACTAAGGCATTTCATGATAAAATGATCTCCAGGAAGAATTTTGAAGTGGGATAGAAAGTTCTTTTATTTCATTCTCGCCTCAAGTTATTTCCAGGTAAATTACGATCTCGATGGGTTGGACCTTTTGTTATTACTAATGTTTTTCCCCATGTGCAGTGGAAATCAAGAGCTTAAAAACGGATAAAGTATTCAAGGTGAATGGGCACAGGTTGAAGCCTTACTATGAGAATTTAGTGATGCAGGACATCGATGAGGTACCTCTCTACGAGCCAACTTATCTTGATGGGTGAGGACAGATAGCGTCAGGCTGAGGACGTTAAACCAAGCGCTTATTGGGAGGCAACCCAATGTTTTTGAAATATAAATAAAAAGAGACAAAGAAAAGAAGGTAGTATTGATCAATTTTTTGTGTTTCGAGGAGATTCCTCTCATGGGCTATTATAATTGATCAGGTTTTATCTCTCTTTGCCATTTGTCTCATTTGCTTTGTTGTTTGTTTTTGACTTTCATTTGCTCT
>SNVD02009217.1:20000-27500 GCA_013180625.2 Boswellia sacra | reverse complement strand
ATGGCGCGCCCACGCGAGCAGCGCCCAGCTCCCCACGCATGCAGCGCCCAGCGCCCATGGCGCGCCCACGCGACCAGCGCCCAGCGCCCCACGCACGCAGCGCCCAGCGCGCACGCATGCAGCGCCCAGCGCCCACGCGGGCAGCGCCCAGCGCCCCACGCATGCAGCGCCCAGCGCCCACGCGGGCAGCGCCCAGCGCCCCACGCATGCAGCGCCCCGCGCCCACGCGAGCAGCGCGCACGCATGCAGCGCCCAGCGCCCATGGCGCGCCCAGCGCCCCACGCGGGCAGCGCCCAACGCCCCACGCATGCAGCGCCCAGCGCCCCACGCGGGCCGCGCCCAGCGCCCCACGCATGCAGCGCCCACGCGAGCAGCCCCAGCGCCCCACGCATGCAGCCCGCAGCGCCCATGCATGCAGCACGCATGCAGCGCCCAGCATCCACCCATGCAGGCCACAGCGCCCCATGCATGCAGCACCCAGCGCCCACAAATGCAGCACCCAGCGCCCATGCATGCAGCAATCGTAGCCCCAAGGGAGGTTAGCCAGCCCCCATCCATGCAGCAAGGGCAGCGCCCAAGCCCCAAAGGAGGTTAGCCCGCCCCCACCGATGCAGCAAGGGCAGCCCCACGAGCGCCCAACGTGCAGCAACAGCCGCAACACGAGGGGTACGTCATGGGCAACACCCACGCCCCAAGGGAGGTTAGCCAGCACCCATCTACGCAGCAAGGGCAGCACCATGGGCGCCCAACGTGCAGCAACTGCAGCACGAGGGGCACGTCGTGGGCAACACCCAAGCCCGAAGGGAGGTTAGCCAGCACCCGTCCACGCAACAAGGGCAGCACCATGGGCGCCCAACGTGCAGCAACTGCAGCACGAGGGGCACGTCGTGGGCAACACCAAGGCCCAAGGGAGGTTAGCCAGCGCCCATCCGTGCAGCAAGGGCAGCGCCATGGGCGCCCAACATGCAACCAGCAGCACGTTTTCTGTTTTTTAAAAGTTAGTAACGCGATTTCCTTCACGTTTCTCTTCTCTTCGTTACACTAACATTGTTTTATTTTTTTTCCATTTTTTTCAATTTTTTTGCAAGTGGGCCCCACCTTCCACCTTCAATTTATTTTTTTTTTTAATTTTCGCTTTCATTCGTGCCACGGTTGCATTTTGCTCGGTGTCCTTGCAAAAAATCAGCCAAGAGCGCGAACGTCGAAAAATGGCCCCTCATGGCACCACGGCTGCACGCTGGCAGGCCAAGCTGCAGCACATTGCTGCACACCATGGTGTCACAGCCCGCCCAATTTGCTTGCTAGAGTGGCCCAAAATGTGCACAAAGGCTTGGCCCGATTTCTAGAAGACTTGCAACCCAAGCCCATTTTCTAGAAACTCTAGCAAAGTCAAATATGTAATACTCTCACATGTAAATATGCATTGTCAAAGGTAGTTCACCTACCACACCTAAATTAGGTAGGACTCATTTATGGCCATTGGATGTATTGAATCCTAGCCATTCATTTGGGAGGTGGATTAGTATAAATACCCCTCCAAGGCTCACTTGTAAGCATCCAAGCTAATTCAAGCAATTATAATACAAAGCATTGTAAGAGTTCTCTTGTGTAATACAAAGCTCATTTGCATTAGCAATACTTGCCTCTAAGTTCCATCTCTTCTAGCCTCTAAAGCTCTTTTGGCTCAACGGTCCTAACTTCTCCTTGAGCGAGAAGCAAACTATAAGGCTTACTTAGCAACTTTCGGGTTCAAGTTGCCTAAGTGCCGCACGAGCAGCTGTGCAAAACTCTAAGCTCGTGACAGTTGGTATCAGAGCACGGTTCGAGCACAAGAGCAAATGGCATACGACATGGAGATGAATGTGGAGGAGCAAGTTCGCGGACGTGAGGAACAACCTCAACCTCAACCACGCCCACAAGGAAAACGAGGTAAGTCCAAAGCTCTCTCCTCGGAATCCTTAGAGCCTCGTGTTGCTAGCATAGAGCAATCTCTCTCGAGTATGGACAATGCTATTGAAGGCCTCTCCGACCGTCTCGAAGGCCTAGAGACGGATTATGGAGAGATCACCCAAGCAACTAAGTCCACAATACTCGAATTTAGTGAAAACCTCACACGAGAGCTCGCTAGTTTACGAAGCTTTGTGGAGCGTGAGTTGCGGGCAATTCGTGCGGAAGTGGAGGAATCACGCACGGAATGGGAGAAACACCGTTGCGAACGTGCTAGCCCTTCTTACTCAAGTCCTAATGGGCTAAGCAACATGCAAGTGCCAACTCCCGCCACATACCATGGCACTCGCAATGCCACGGAAGTGGAAAACTTCCTATTCGGCTTGGAGCAATATTTCGAGGCGAAAGGTGTCTATGATGATGCTTCGAGAATAGGCATTGCGCCTACTTTCCTTCGTGATGCAGCCCAATTGTGGTGGCGTCGTAAGCATGGCGACGCGGGCAAAGGCATCATCATCCTCCGCACATGGGAGGACTTCAAGAGAGAGCTACGGAAGCACTTCTCTCCAAGCAATGCGGAAAAGGAGGCAAGAGGTCGCCTCCGCCGTTTGAAGCAAAGTGGCACCATTCGTGAGTACATCAAAGACTTTACCACAATCATCCTTGAAATTGAAGGTATGTCCGAAAAAGACTCCCTCTTCTACTTTCTTGATGGCTTAAAAGATTGGGCAAGGGTTGAGCTTGAGAGGCGTGGCGTGCAAAACCTTGATGACGCCATAGCCGTGGCCGAATCCCTTGTTGACTACACATCCCAATCGAAGGAAAGAAAGCCCAACCATGGCAAAGGTGGGGGAGAGCGGAACACCAAGAAAGGACATGACCGAAGGGATGGTGGTGCGCGCAAGGCTTTCGGAGGGGACAAACGAGACACGCCTAACAAAGGTAAGTTCGAAGCCCCTAAACCTAAAAGTCCTTGCTTTATATGTGATGGTCCTCATTGGGTTCGGGATTGCCCAAAGAGGAAGACTCTCAATGCCCTTGCCGCTCAACATGAGGGCGTAAACAATGAAGAGCCACAAGCGGGGATGGGTTCTCTCCGCACAATTGGCGCACTCAAAAGACCCACATCTATGCAAAAGGGTCTTATGTATGTGAGCGCCACAATCAATGGCAAAGACGTGCGTGCGATGCTTGACACGGGAGCCACGCACAACTTCATTTCGGAGGACGAGGCCAAACGGCTAGGCCTCAAATACACCAATGGAGGTGGCACCATCAAGGCGGTAAACTCACCCGCCAAGGCAATCTTGGGAGTGTCCAAGGCAACAACGGTACAACTTGGCACATGGAACGGTAAGCTTGATTTCTCCATTGTTCCCATGGATGATTTTCAAGTAGTGCTTGGCATGGAATTCTTCGACCAAGTCCATGCTTTCCCCATACCATCTTCCAACTCCCTCAACATACTCGACGGGAGTCATTCATGCATGGTGATGGCGGAGCGTGCAACAAAAGTTGAAGGCAAAATGCTCTCCGCACTACAATTCAAACGGGGAATGAAGAAGGATCCAAGTTTCCTTGCCACCGTTCGAGAACTAAACGATGGAGAGGACGTTGCCATTGCCAAGGACCCAATGCCAAGGCAAATCCAAGCCATCCTTGAGAAATACAAGGATGTCATGCCCCAAGAACTTCCAAAGAAGTTGCCTCCACGACGGGAAGTGGATCATGAGATCGAGTTGGAGCCCGGTGCAAAGCCTCCAGCCATGGCGCCTTATCGCATGGCGCCACCCGAACTTGCGGAGTTGAAGAAGCAACTCCAAGATTTACTTGATGCGGGTTACATCCAACCCTCCAAAGCTCTGTATGGTGCACCCGTCCTCTTCCAAAAGAAGAAGGATGGATCTCTCCGCATGTGCATCGACTATCGGGCACTCAACAAGGTAACAATCAAAAACAAGTACCCAATACCTTTGATTGCGGAGTTGTTCGACCAACTTGGGAAGGCTCGATACTTCACCAAGCTTGATTTGAGATCGGGGTACTATCAAGTGCGCATTGCAAAGGGTGACGAACCAAAGACCGCGTGTGTAACAAGGTACGGTGCTTATGAATTTCTTGTTATGCCATTCGGTCTTACCAATGCACCCGCCACCTTTTGTACTCTCATGAACAAGCTCTTTCATCCCTATCTTGATCGGTTCGTGGTAGTCTACTTGGATGACATTGTCGTCTATAGCACAACTCTTGAAGAGCATGTGCGACATCTCCAACAAGTCTTCCAAGTCCTCCGCGACAACGAGCTTTATGTCAAGAAAGAAAAATGCTCTTTTGCACAACAAGAGGTAGAATTTCTTGGCCATCGAATTCGGGATGGGAAACTTATGATGGATCAAGCGAAGGTGAAGGCCATTCAAGAATGGGAGCCTCCAACCAAGGTACCCGAACTTAGATCTTTCCTTGGGCTTGTTAATTATTATCGGCGGTTTATCATGGGCTACTCAGCCAAGGCCGCCCCTCTCACGGATCTTCTCAAGAAGAACCGCTCATGGCACTGGTCCGAAAAGTGCCAACATGCCTTCGAAGAACTAAAGAAGGCCATATGTGAAGAACCGGTGTTGGTGCTACCCGACCACACCAAGCCTTTTGAATTGCACACGGATGCATCCGACTTTGCCATAGGGGGAGTTCTTATGCAAGATGGGCATCCCATTGCATATGAGAGCCGCAAGCTCAATGACACGGAGCGGCGATATACGGTCCAAGAGAAGGAGATGACCGCCATCATTCATTGTCTACGGGTTTGGCGACACTACTTGCTTGGTTCCCACTTTGTCATCAAAACCGACAATGTGGCAACAAGCTATTTCCAAACTCAAAAGAAGCTCAGCCCCAAGCAAGCAAGATGGCAAGATTTCTTGGCCGAGTTCGACTATAGGCTCGAGTATAAAGCGGGCAAGGCAAATGTTGTGGCCGATGCCCTAAGTCGCAAGGCGGAACTTGCCACCCTAAGTGCAAGTCGTCCACAAAGTGTGCTCATTGACCGCATCAAACAAGGCCTAGAGCACGATCCCTTAGCCAAAAATCTCTTGAAGTTGGCAAGTGAGGGAAAGACACGACGCTTTTGGCTTGATGAAGGCCTACTCCTCACAACCGGGAATCGCTTGTTTGTACCAAGACATGGGAACTTGCGGAAGGAAATCATCAAGGAGTGCCACGACTCTAAGTGGGCTGGTCACCCAGGTATGGCACGAACCCTTGCGCTCTTGCAAGATTCTTATTATTGGCCTCAAATGCGGGAAGACGTGGAAGGCTATGTAAGAACTTGCCTTGTGTGCCAACAAGACAAGGTTGAGCACCAACGTCCAGCGGGTTTGCTAGAACCCCTACCAATTGCGGAAAGGCCATGGCAAAGTGTGTCGATGGACTTCATCGTGGCCTTACCAAAATCCGAAGGGTATGGAAGCATCATGGTGGTAGTCGATCGCTTTAGCAAATACGCCACCTTCATACCCGTTTCCACGGATTGTACAGCGGACGAAGCCGCTCGAGCATTCCTCAAACACGTAGTGAAGCTATGGGGAGTTCCACAAAACATTGTAAGTGATCGTGACCCTCGCTTCACCGGTCGATTTTGGGGAGAACTCTTTAAATTATTGGGGACCGACTTAAGCTTCTCTACAAGCTTTCATCCCCAAACCGATGGGCAAACCGAGCGCATAAATGCCTTGCTCGAGTTGTATTTAAGGCATTATGTGAGCGCTCACCAACATGATTGGGCAAAGTTGCTTGATGTTGCCCAATTCTCTCATAACCTCCAAAGGAGCGAGGCAACGGGCAAGAGTCCCTTCGAGATTGTGACGGGACAACAACCAATGACTCCACATGCCATAGCCTCGACATATGGAGGAAAGAGCCCCGCGGCCTACAAGCTTGCAAAGGAGTGGCACGAACAAGCCGACATCACAAGAGCATGCTTGGACAAGGCCGCCAAAAAGATGAAGAAGTGGGCGGATACAAAGAGACGGCACCTCACATTCCAAGAGGGGGACTTGGTACTCGTCAAGCTCCTACCCCAACAATTCAAATCACTTCGCAAAGTACACAAGGGGTTGGTTCGAAAATACGAGGGTCCTTTCCCAATTATCAAACGAGTGGGTGAAGTCTCTTACAAGGTACGCTTGCCCCCTAACCTCAAGATCCATCCGGTCTTCCATGTGAGCTTCCTCAAGCCCTACCATGAGGACAAGGAGGATCCAAATCGAAGCGAGTCCAAACGAGCACCCACAGCCGTCGTCACCTCATTCGACAAGGACGTGGAGTACATCCTTACGGATCGAGTGATTCGAAGGAGAGGAGTTCCACCATACACCGAATACTTGGTGAAGTGGAAAAACCTTCCGGACAGCGAGGCAAGTTGGGAACGCGAAGATCTCTTGTGGCAATTTGGCGAGCACATCCAACGCTACAAGGATGAGAGCGCGCCGAGGACGTCGCAGAAATAGGTGGGGGAGGATGTCACAGCCCGCCCAATTTGCTTGCTAGAGTGGCCCAAAATGTGCACAAAGGCTTGGCCCGATTTCTAGAAGACTTGCAACCCAAGCCCATTTTCTAGAAACTCTAGCAAAGTCAAATATGTAATACTCTCACATGTAAATATGCATTGTCAAAGGTAGTTCACCTACCACACCTAAATTAGGTAGGACTCATTTATGGCCATTGGATGTATTGAATCCTAGCCATTCATTTGGGAGGTGGATTAGTATAAATACCCCTCCAAGGCTCACTTGTAAGCATCCAAGCTAATTCAAGCAATTATAATACAAAGCATTGTAAGAGTTCTCTTGTGTAATACAAAGCTCATTTGCATTAGCAATACTTGCCTCTAAGTTCCATCTTCTTCTAGCCTCTAAAGCTCTTTTGGCTCAACGGTCCTAACTTCTCCTTGAGCGAGAAGCAAACTATAAGGCTTACTTAGCAACTTTCGGGTTCAAGTTGCCTAAGTGCCGCACGAGCAGCTGTGCAAAACTCTAAGCTCGTGACAATGGGCAGCAAATGCTGCATGATGTGCAGCAATGTGCTGCACCGTGGGCTGCCAACGTGCAGCGAATCGTGCCAACCTCAAAAATCTTCCGCCAAACCGCTTCCAAAACTCAATCAAACGCCACCTAAAATCATTTTCGGACTCCCAAAGCCCCCCAAAAAGATTCACCTCGCTCCGGCGTCGTTTGGGTGCTTTTCCAATTTTGCCCTTTCTCTCTCTAAAAATTCACTCCGAAGCCCCCACGGCGCCCGAAACCCCCAACTCTCTTTTCCCATCGATTCCTCCCATTTTTCTTGCTCCCCTCGCAAATTCTCAGCCCCAACGCCCCACAAACGCTCCGTCGTCCAGCCCCTTGTGACAGCTCACATACCATGGTGCACCACCCCTGATAATGCTGCAATGCTAAAAAAAGCTCTTTAGGGGGGAGATGCAGTCTCCGCTGGGGGGCCTCCGGGCCAAGCCATGCAAACACCCCCCTCGCCCATGCACACTGGCAGGCTTTGGTGTGT